>CM035159.1:26871909-27076909 GCA_020205615.1 Panax quinquefolius | reverse complement strand
ATCTAATAGATATTGTGACTCTAATAATATGTGTAGGTGAACGTGAGTTGTAATTTATAGCTTACACACGAGGCAAGTTCTCTAACCCTAAACTTCATTTGAGCAAATTTTCGAATTTTAATCTTTATTTGAGTTACCCTAACTTGTTTATAATTAAGATAGTTGTCCTAGTCTCATTCTCTTTATAATGAATGCAAGTTCCTGAACTCTAATCTCTAATTGAGTTATCCTATTTCATTTACTTTACGCAAGTTGTAATCTTTATTGTCATATTAAGCAAGTTTTTGTTTTCAGCTTGTTATTCATTACTTCATGTTCAATAATTTAATTTTCTTATTCGACAAGATTATAACCTTAGCTTAATATTATTTAAGCAAGGTTTATTGTATTATTTAATGCTTATGCTTTTTAGTTTATTTCTAAGCATGAGTTCGATATATAGCGTTGATTCACCTATGATTCATAATTATTTCACTTTATGTTGTTATCGATCATTTGAGATGATATTGAACTTTGTTGATTCAACTAATCCTTTAGTTGATGATCGATAAAGCCTAAATTACCCTTGAAGCTTATCAAAATCAAACTTTCTTTAGTGCGGACTTGTACTCTAAAACTGAGAAGAATAACCCTATTATAGGGGAATTATTTACTTGATGCGTTTAGATGTTTGTGCACAATACATGGTACGAAGGGCTGATCAGCTTAGGTACGGGGAGTCCCCACAATCTTATGACTGTTTATGTTTACGTTAAAAGATTATTTATAACCTTGGACATAGTTCGTGGTCTTGTGACCCTCAGATATATTTTATATTTTGATCTCAGTTCTTGATTATCATTGATAGAGTATTATTCAGTTCTGTTGAGCCTATTCATTGGCAGTTATTATGCTATTGTTATTCATTGTTATTTCAAGTGAGCATTTGTTTTGCTCACTCTTGCATATATATAACCAATTCATCTAAGGTTGAGAAGGTGATGAACCTACCACTAGCAAATGGAAAGGAAAAATGAACAAGTGTTGAAAACTTATAATTTATTAACTTTCATGATGATAAACTTTATTCTAAATGATGTGATGTAACTATTTTAATTTTCTCGCACTTGATGTATGTTAAAGGCTTGAAAACCTAGGAGACTTATTGATTTAATTATGTAACACTTTTAATGAGAAGATTTATTGCTTAAATTTAATTATAGTTTGGTAGTTAGATATGAATGAATGGAAAGTGAACACCAAATCTTGTTGAAATGAAGTACCTAGATTTGGGGGTGTCACAGGTTGGTATCAAAGCCTTAGGTTATGAACCTTAGGTGGGGAAAAAGCCTTAGAAAATAACCTTATAGAAGATAGAAAAGATAGTAATGATAAAAACTTTTTGAGTTTTAAGAAAGAAATAATAAAACACTTTATGTGCTTATGTGGTTGCAACCTATGTGCTCACGAGTATCAAGTAGTTATGATTAGTAATTAAAATTTAAAAATTTTGTTGTCAGGATGGCTAATGTAAGAGAATCCAGTCAGGCTGGGGAGGAAGGACCTCAGATGCTTAGAGAGGATGAGCCTTGTGATGTTCAGGTGGTTTGGTGCGGGATGAGGCTCTAACTACCCGAGATGCGTCCATTACAAATAGTACTGCATTGAGATCTCATACTACTGACATTATTGCAGAGATGAGTGCATTTATTGATGAGCACGGTAACATCATACAGATGGCTGTAGATATCCTGGCTCGTGTGGACACCCTAGTGCAGAAGCTCATAGATTTACCTCCATCTACTGAGAGGGATGCCACGTTGGACTTGATGGCTCGCTTATCCACTAGTTTGTAGATTAGCTTTGATTTTCCTTCATAGAATATTTTAGCCATTTTGGTCATATACATGACACATTGTATATATCAAACAATATTATATAGTAAGGAAATATGTTTTTATTCACTTTCCTTTTAGATATACCTTGTTACTTGCTTGATAGTTGCCTGTTCTCCAGGACTTGCGATCTCGATGTATTCTGAACTCCTCCCTGATAGATGGACATTGAGATGTCTTACGATCTTTCAGAATGGATCGTCGATCTTTGTGTTCCCTAGATCTTTGGTGTCTTGGGACTGGTTTTTGAATGTGGTTGTGGAGAGGGTTTTGGTTTTCCTCTCTGAGGTTGGCCATACCACAGATGGTCGCCGGTACTCCCTTTTATGGAGGAGACCAGGTAGTTCCATCTCGTATGGATTGATGTTTCTCTTTGAGGATTCAATCGCAGCTTAGATGGTCACCAATTTTTCCTATTTATGCGGGGAGACTAGGTAGTTCCATCCCTGTTGTCTAAGCCGATAAGGTGTGGTTTAACCACCCCACAGATGGTCACTGATGTATTTTCGTGTGTTGGGAAGATTAGGTAGTTTCATCTCTTATGGTTTGGTTTGAAAAGTGGAAGAATGATCCCAGTACCGTTGATAGGATTTTGTGTTTTTGCAGGGGTGAGACCGCACCGTGAATGTTTTCCTACGTACTCCCATTGATGAGGGGAGATCAGGTCTATGTAGTTCCAACCTAGCGTTAAAAGGTTGGAAGTTATATATGGTTAAAGGGTTTTTGTTTTTGTTTTTGTAAAGGTTAGACCAGACCATAAATGGTTGCCTACGTACTCCCATGTATAAGGGAGATCAGGTCTGCGTAGTTCGTCCCTGATGGGATAAACTGATGTGGTTAGGAAAGGTTTTGAAAACCTAAATTGACTGATGGATTTTATGATCCAAAACCAAGATGCTGGTTTACAGGTAACTTCATACATAATACTATTTCACGGTGTCTGAGCTGATGAGTTGGGAAAATTCTTCGCCATCCATTTCTTGCAATCTGAGGGTTCCTCTTGTCAATACCTCATTGATAATAATCGGGCCTTCCTAGTTTGGGGCGAATTTTTCTTTAGATTGATCTTGGTTGTTAAGGACTTTCTTCAAGACCAAGTCATTTTTTTTAATCTTCCAGACCCAGACTTTCTTGTTGTAGGATCGAGCGATCCTCGGTTGGTATAATTGACCATGGAAGATGGATGTGGCCCTCCTTTTATCTATCAAAGATAATTGGTGGTACCAATCTTGTAACTAGTATTCATCCATCTGAGCATCTAGCAATACTCTCAGGGATTCCATTTCCACCTCTATGGGGAGCACTACTTCCATGCCATAAATTAATGAGTAAGGGGTTGCCCCAGTGGAAGTGCATATTAATGTTCTGTAGGCTAATAGAGTCAGAGGCAACAAGTCATGCCCTCCTTTGTAATTGGCATACATCTTTTGCATGATCTTTTTGATATTCTTATTAGCCACTTCAACAGCACCATTAATCTTTGGACGATAGATGACAGAGTTGAGATGCTTGATGTGGAATTTACTGTAAAATTCCTCCATTATTTGGTGGTTGAGGTTTTTGGAATGGTCTGATACAATGACCACTGGTTGTCCATATCGACAAATGACATTATTTCTGAAGAAACCAATGATAACGTCTTTGGTAACTATGGGGAAAGAGGCTGCCTCTACCGATTTGGTGAAGTAGTCAATCATGGTAAAGATTAACCGATGACCATTGCTGGCTTTGGGCTCGATTGGCCCGATCACGTCCATTCCCCACATTGATAACGGCCAAGGTGAACTCATATTGTTGAGTTCCCATGGAGGGGCGTGGATAGTGTTTCCATGAATTTGGCATTGATAACATCTATTGATGTGATCATCATATTCAGCTTTGAGAGAGAGCCAGTAATGCCCTGTTCTTAAGATCTTCTTGACAAGTAAACGGCCGCTCATGTGTGGACCGAATGCTCTGCCATGGATTTCATCCACGAGCCTTTGAGCTTGGTCTTTGTCTAGGCATCTTAGAAGGCCTAGTCCTGCATCTCTTTTGTAGAGTGCATCTCCGTTCAGATAGAATTTCATAGCCATTCTATGGACCCTCTTTCTTTCAGCTTGACTCACCCTAGTGGGCATAGATCCATCTCGCATATATTCCTTAATAGAGTGATACCAAGGGTATTGGATGGGATGAAGTTCATCCGTTACTTCTCCAATATAGTTCCATAGGTTGGGGCTTTTTGGCTAACAAAGGTGATATTTGGAATGCTTCCCCTTTCAGATATGTTGATCAAGGAGGCCAAAGTTGCTAATGTATCAGCAAAGTCATTCTTATTCCGAGGAATATGGAGGAAGGATATTTCTTCAACCTCCGAAGCCATCTGGATAACTTACCGATGGTAAGGCAACAAATGTAATTCTTTTCAACCCCATTATACAGCCTTCATACTCAGCTATGTTGTTGGTGATGACAAACTATAATTTGATAGCAACGGGATATTGTTCTCCCATAATAGATACCAGAACTGCTCTGGCTTTGGCACATTATATGTTTATAACTCTATCAAAATACATCCTCCATGACTGGACTGTATTCCCATGATGGTGTTGCTGAATTGTCATTACCCCTTCATCAGGGAAATATGTTTCCAAGGGTTTGAAATCTCCTGATGGTGATGCGGCCAGTTGATCCGCAATTCCTTGACCTTTGATAGACTTTTGGGTCACGTAGATGATGTCGAATTGCTGGAGGATCAACTGCCATTTGGATAGTTGACAATTCAACATGGGTTTGCTGAATACATATTTGAGAGGATCCATGCGAGATATGAGATAGGTTGTGTGACCATGGAGATAATGTTGTAATCTCATGGAAGCCCATGCTAATGCACAACAAGTCTTTTCGATCAACGCGTACTTGTGTTCACTGATGCTAAATCTTTTACTGAGGTAATAGATAACTCTTTCTTTGCCTCTATCATCTTTTTGTCCCACCATGCAACCCATGACATTGTCATTGATTAACATGTACATAAACATGGAAATGTCATCCTTTGGAGGTACCAAGACATGAGCTTTGGCCAATTGCTCTTTGATGGAAAGGAAGGCTTTTTGACACTCTTTGTTCCATTTCTTGGAAGAGTTCTTCCTTAATAACTTGAAGATGGGCTTACAGGTTGCTGTGAGTTGGGAGATGAATCGGCTAATGAAGTTGATTCTTCCTAAAAATCCTCGTATTTCCCTCTCTGTCTGGGGCACGTGTATTTCAGTAATGGCTTGAATTTTGGCAGGATCCAACTGAATGCCTTTCTGGCTCACTAGGAATCCCAACAACTTTCCTGACTTAACGCCAAAGGCGCACTTGACTGGATTTAGCTTCAAGTTGTACTTGCACAATTGGTTGAAGAGCTTTTTGAGATGGTCTATGTGGTCTTCTTCTCTTCGGGACTTGACAAAGATGTCATCCACATAGACTTCTATCTCTTTGTGCATTAAATCATGGAAAAGAGCCATCATGTCTTGCTAATAGGTAGCTCTGGCATTAATGAGACTGAATGACAACCCCCTGTAGCAAAAGGTTCCCCAAGGAGTGATGAATGTTGTCTTCTCCCAGTCCTCTTTAGCAACTATGATTTGATGATACCCAACAAAGTAGTCAACAAAGGATTACATGCCATACCGAGCTGTATTATCAATGAGTATGTGGATAAATGGTACCAGAAAGTTGTCTTTGAGACAAGCTTTGTTAAAATTCCCTCCGAGTTTAGGGATGGGAACAATGTTTGATAGCCACTTAGGGTATGTTGATACCATGATGATGCCGGCTTGAAATTGTTTCACATTTTCTTCCTTGACTTTCAAACTCCACTCAGGTTTTAATCGCCTAAGCTTCTATTTGACTGGCTCGAATCCCTCTTTAATGGGTAGGTGATGAATGACGATGTCAGTTGACAAACTGATCATGTCTTTATGAGACCATACAAACACATCCTGGAATTGGGTTAATAACGCACCCATGTCATTCCTTTTGCTTAGGGTAAGGTCCATACCAATCTAGATCTGTTTGGGGTTTTTTGAGGTTCCATGTTTGAAAGAGGTGGTTTGATCAAGGTTTGGCTTTGGTTTATCTTTAACCCATTCTTTGATCTCCTTAGGCACCTCATAGTCCTCTTGCTCAATCTCCCTCAAGTCAGAGTTCAACTTTACATCAAAGTTGCAGTCATTGTGAAAAATTGGCCCTCCATCAGCAAGTTTAGACAAATCTAACTCTGGAGTCCTGAAACAAAATGTTTTCACTTAATATATAAAACTATTTGATTATATAGAGTGTTAGCATGGCATGACAAAAAAAATTGCTAATACTATGCAACAAAAGTAATCAGTTATTACTATTTACAAGGCAGAGGGATTATATGCCCTTTTTACCCTTTTTGGCAAATGCAAGGAGTGCCGCTCCAATTTTTAAGGGTGAAGAGATGATGAACGACTGTGGTGAAGGGGCGGTTATTATCCTCCTCCTCTTGAATAATGACCATGATGTCTGAACAGTCATCATCTGGGATATCCCTGTCCATACACTATATATGTACTAAGACACGCATCTTTGACAACCATCTCTTTATATCTTGTTTGCGCCTTCGATTCTTTTCCTCAATGTTTTGGTCTGGAATTAGGACTTCTTTCTCATTAGCCGGGTTGGGCTTAGGAAATAGCATACCCACCATGGAGATAGGAATTTTCCTTAGAGGCCATATAAAATCTGTATATGTAGGTTTAGGCAATAGCATTGTAGATGCAATCACCGATTTATGCTTGTGCGGGTTCCTGTGACTTGACCCAGATGAGTAGCCTAGTTCGACCTTCCTTGTTTGACTGTGAATTTGAATTGGGAATTTGATTCTGTGAAGATTCTTTCCTAACCCTTGTCCTAGTTTGAAACCCAAGGATATCATCTCTTGACTGGCTGTCATTACCTCGGAAGAAACTCTGGGTTTCAGAACTGGAGCCCCGATGGATTGATAGTGAGTGTTGCTCACCTCAAGGGCTTGGAAGATGACCTGCTCAACTTCTTCATTGAAACTGATTAGAGGCATATCACTTTGGACATGATACTCTGGTTCAGCATTGACAGTAACCAGATTACTATTGATGATTGTTGATCGATTTCACAATCAATGAATACGTGCAAGTATACACGGTCAACAAGTAATAAAGTGAAAGTAGAGTATCGTTCCCACGAGGAATTATTTAATAAAAATCACCAAGTACTAATTCTTAACCAAACTAATTTTATTTAAACAATCTTAAATCATGATTTTTCTAATTAATAAAACTAAATTAATCAATTAAAACTAGGTTACTTTATAAATGAATTCAAATAAATAAAGGCTAAGACTCAAATATCCCCAATTATGAACTATAAACTAATTATCCAATTATCCCAATTATTATGTCTACTGAATTGTTAATAGAAATTCTCAAATGCCAAAAGCCCTCTCTCGAGAGATCAATTGCCTTCTATTTAACCCAGATTAATTTTGCTATATCTCTATGCAAAACAATTGAATTAAACTGTAAGACCCCAGCTTTTATAAATAAAGATGAATTTTTCTATAAATATTATTTTTGAATATTATGGAATAAATTTGATATAATGTTATAGTTGTGGGTAATATTTATAAATTTTGCAAAGTATGCAAGTTGTTATAAAATATTCGTTTGGTCGAGGAATATTCTTTTTGTTAGGAATATTCGCATAATGGCTCAATCATCAGTGGACCCCATAATGTAATTATTGTCGAATCGAGAAAACGACAAAAAACATTTTATAAAAATAACTACGAGGTGTTACCGTTAAAACTGCTGAACTACCCTATGGTAAAAGTACAAAGATGTCTGCCGTAGTTGACAAGTAGTACACACGTATTGATTATTGATGCTTACGTGAGAAGTCACTCACCTATGCTCAATTATTACTACGATAATTCTTGCCGATCATATCTCTTATATTATTGATTCAATTATTATCACAAGATCATCTCAGATAATATGTTATAGTATTAAATCAATAATTGAGACGACAAGTTATAAATGATTAATAATTGTTGAAAGATTAAATACGTGTTGATGAAAAAAAATGATTTGTGGTAAGTTTGATTATTTTATGGGGGCTCATATGTCATCATCTAAGAGTCTCTTCACAATAGTAATTACCTTCGTCAATAGTAATTACCTTTGTGAATAGTATTTACCTTCACAATAGTAATTACCTTCGTCAATAGTATTTACCTTCGTTAATAGTAATTACCTTTAACAAAATGCCAAACCACTTGTCGCTTCACATTACAAAAGGCCGAACCACTTGTCGCTTCACATTACAAGGCCAAAACACTTTTTTCTTTTCACATCATTAGTCGTCAAGCCACTTGCCTTTTCACACGGCGGTGCTTAAGCTAGAAATCTTCTATAAATAGAGGCCTGTGGCTTCATTATTTTCACTTAATTCATTCAAGCTATAGAGAGAGAAAGTATAGAGAGAAAAGAGAGAAAGAAGAAGAGTATTTTGTTACTACACCATCGCTACAAGATTCAATCTCCTACCAAATGTAAGTGGTGTTATTCTTTCTTATTCATGAAGAGAACTGTTGTTATTCCATCGCTTATTATTCTGCTGGAATAACTTCGTATAAGTGGTTTACCCTATACTTGGTGACATTCTTCTATTATTCTGTTGGAACATCCTCGTCTGTGTGTTTTACACCGGACTGGTTCCGCTTTTTATTATTATTCTCGTTGAACATCCTGCTCATGTGTTTTACACCGACCGGTTCCGCTTTTTATTATTCTCGCTGGAACATCCTGTTCATGTGTTTTACACCGACCGGTTCCGCCTTTATTATTATTCTTGGAATATCCTATCTGTGTTTTACACCGGATCCGTTCCATCTTTATTATTCTCGCTGGAACATCCTCGCTTGCAGTGTGAATTTCACCGACCGTTCCGCTTCTTTATTATTCTGTTGAATAACCTATCTGTAAGCGGTCTATCGCATTTACGGTGATTTCTTTTGTTATTCCATTCTTTATTATACCCAAATGGTTAAAACTTTGACTTCTATACTCCATGAAATTAGTGGAATATCCTTGATATTTGCGCTTCATCCAAAGATCTTTTCATGAAAATATTCTTCCGATCATTCTTGAATTTTACTCTACAAAACAAAGATCATGTTGATAATTTGGACGTTAATAATTCCTGGATAAAATAATTTTGAACTTGTTTTATTGAATTCTTATATCATTGTCATCATCCTCATGTTTATATTTTTTTAAAGTCATCTCGTGGCCCAGTAGTGCATAGATGGACTTGGTATGATTATGACCAGAGACTATTCGGTGTAATCATGATCGTAATGTTACAAATGATGTGGTAAAAATCCTCGAAGTAGTCAGTAGTGCATTGATGGACAAATTGTTGGCATGATCATGACCATTAATGAATACATAAATATTCTTGGCCCGTAGTGCATGAATAATTGTGGTCGTGATACTAAAGAATATCCTCGGTCAGAAAAGTGGGTGATTCGATGATGTGGAATATTTATTAAAGTTTGAGTCTCAAATAATAAAGATGATGAAAAACCTTTTAAAACCTAAAAGATAGTAGACTTTATTTTCTACTTGACTCTTTTAATGGATCAGATATTCACCATAGCTTAAACCGGTTGTTCATTGTATTTTATCGGTTTAACATTGTTGAAGACTATTGATAATTTATTCTCGCATTATCTTAGTCATAATATTTCTTCTCGGGCTAGTTGAGCTCACCCTTTCTTTCACCGTTTCTTCGTGAAATGAGAATATAGCCGGGACGAATCGGGAAACGAGTGATGGTCCCGAAGATAGCATTAGTAGTCCTCACTATTCTCGTGAAATAGTGTGATAATAATTGTAATGAGGACTCCTTTTTGTTTTGTATAATATCTAGTAGACGATATTTGTATTTAAACTCATAGTTTATGTCGTATTGCATACCTAGCGCTTATGTTAAGTAAGTTGTATTTAAATTACGTGCACCATGTAAGTGGCGCACCCAAGATGGGTGATGTATACCTAATTTTGGGGCGCCACAACTTGATATCGAGCTTAGGATATGATCCCCGCTAAGATGTGAGAATAGTACTAGGAGGGAGAGAGACGGGGAATACCTTCGCTAGTATGACCTACCTAAGTTTATGTGCTATTTTATTGGTTGGTCGGAAGATAGGGATAATTTGTTACATGTCAATTAACCTTTTGTTTTGTGGCGATTCTCGAAAATGACATCCGAGAATGTTGAGAATAGCAATGGAGCGCAGCGATCGTTGATTCACCACATATCCATAATCGTGATAATGTGCATCGAGAAGCGACAATCCTCATGCAAACAACAACAACACGACCAAATGATGAATGATCAAATGTTCGAGGCTTTATGCAATTTATGCAACAAAGAAAGCAGAGCGACTCTCGCCTAAAAACGTAGGTGGAAACACGGAAAACTCTCGGCGGTCACCGCTAAACAATTCAAGGAGCCGACCACCGGAGTTTAAGGAGAGCCAAAACCACTTCGCTAAGCATGGATAAAGCAGATTACCAAGATATTTGATGTCTTGGGATGCTCCGAGGAGCAAAGGTTCCTTTCACGCCTTTATGTTGCGCGCGAGAGGCGATTCTTGGGGAATCGGTAGAAACGACTCAACTCCTTTGTATTAAAGATATCTTGGGAGAAGTTCCAGAGTCGTTCAACGACAAATACTTTCCTCGAAAGTATTCGCCACACGAAGGAGGTGGAATTTATCAAGTTGGAACAAAACAATATGACCGTGTCGCAATACGAGGCAAAATTTGCGAGTTATCACTACTTATATCCCACTTGTGGATAATGAAGAAAGAATGGCGCAAATGTTTTTAAGAGGTTTGAAGTTTGAGATACGCCAACATCTTATTTCTCATAAACCGTGTTTGTATTCGATGTTGTAAATAGGGCTCCGATTAGTGGAACGCGATAATGAGTCAACACAACTAAAAGAGAGCAAATTTAAGCAAAAATTATAATACCAAATGAGAGTAGTCATCGAAGCGGTGACAACAAGCGTGGAGGGAATCAATAGGCCAGATATGGTAACCACTTTGGTAATCAAGGCCAAAAACAATAAGAATGGACATTTCAAGAAAAGGAGATTCAACAATGGTGGAAAGACGCCAAAGACCAAAGACCCATTGTTAAGGAAGGAGAAAGACCACCTATCATATGCTTCAAATGCGAGGAGAGGGACACATCGACCAAATCGCCATGCCGTCCAAAGCATGTTATAATTGTGGAAGAGAAGGTCACTTAGCTCGATTTTGTCGCCATCAAGACAAATTCAATAGGATGGAGGCACCAAAGGCCATCCCGAAAATTCAAAACCTAGAAGGCAAGGGAGAAGCTTGTTGTGACCTCCCAAAGAGCAAGGAATCCGAATGAGGTCATCACGGTAAGCTTATCATAAACTCTAATGAAGTCTATACTTTATTTGATACCGGCTTCTACCCATTCTTTTATTTCTCCTACTTGCGCCATCGATTAAATTTGACTCGAGAGAAATTAGACTTTGACTTATCTTTGGAAACTCCGTTGGGAGAAACCTTCATTACATCCAATCGCTTATAAGTCTTGTTTGGTTCAAATCGGTGCACCTCACATTACCTCGTGATCTTATTTCATTAAAAATACTTGCATTTGACGTGATTCTGTGGATTGATTGGTTAACTACTTATCATGCAAAAAATTGATTGTTTTCGTAAGGTTGTTAGCTTTCATATTCCTAATCAACCTATTATGCTAATTCAAACGACCAAACCATTAAAATCAATCACGGTCATCTCAAGCCATAAAGCTATTCGCTTATTGAAAACGGATGTCAAGCTTTCTTAGCTCATGTCACAGATTTAAATAAAAATACGCCGGGTTTTAAACGATATTCCTATTGTTAATAAATTTCCGACGTATTCCCAAGAACTTCCCCGGCCTACCCCAGAGCGTGAAATTGAATTTTGTATCGACCTTGAACCCTAGATAAAACCTATTTCCAAAGCCCCATATCGAATGGCTCTATCAACTTCGTGAGTTAAAGACCCAACCGCAGGAATTGTTAGACATCGGCTTTATTCGTCCCTAGTACTTCTCCTTGGGGTGCTCTCGCTCTATTCGTGAAGAAGAAAAAGATGGGAGTATGCGACTTTGTATTGATTATCGAGAGTTGAATCATGTCACCATCAAAAATAGGTATCCATTGCCACGTATTGATGACCTGCTTCACCAATTGCAAGGAGCCAAATTCTTTTCAAAGATTGATCTTCGTTCCGGATATCACCAATTGAAGATTAGAATCACGACATTCCAAAGACGGCTTTCTCGATGCGACGGCATTATGAATTCCTAGTCATGTCCTTTGATTGACTAATGCTCTTTGCTTCATGGATATGATGAACCGAGTATTCAAGGAATATTTAGATCACTTTGTGGTCGCCTTTATTGATGACATCCTTATTTATTCCAAAAGCCGCGGAAGATCATGAGCAACACTTGAGGCTGACACTCCAAAAGCTTCGTGAATATAAGCTTTATGCCAAGTTGAAGAAATGCGAGTTCTGGCTTGAAGAAGTAGCATTCCTTGGGCACGTGGTATCAAGTCATGGAATATCTGCTGACCCAAAGAAAGATCAAGCTATTCAAAGCTGGGAACAACCTAAATCGATGATCGAAGCACGTAGCTTTCTCGCTTAGCCGGGTTATTATCGAGATTCGTGGAAGGATTTTCTCGAATCGCTACTCCATCGACTCAAATTAACTCTTGGAAAGATACAAAGTTCTATTGGAGCGAAGAATGTGAGAAGAGTTTTCAAGAACTCAAGAGGAGACTTATTTCAAAGACTGCTCGACAATACCATCCGGCTTGGAGGGATTTGTTATCTACAAATGATGCTTGAGCAAAGGGTTGGGATGTGTTCTTATGCAACATGGAAAAGTTATAGCCTTATGCCTCGCGACAACTCAAAGAATATGAGAGGAATTATCCTACTCATGATCTAGAGTTAGCAAATGTTGTCTTCAGACTTAAAATTTGGAGGCATTACTTGTATGGGGAGAAAGTGGAGATCTTTACGGATCATAAAAGCCTCAAATATTTCTTCACTCAAAAGGAACTCAACATGCGACAACGACATTGGCTTGAACTGTTGAAAGATTATGATCATACCATCCAATACCATCCTGGAAAAGCGAACGTGGTAGCCGATTTATTGAGTAGAAAAATCATATGTAAGCACGAAAGTGCGATATTGTCAACGCAAAGGCCCATTTTGTGTGACTTGCAAAGGATGGAGATAGAGTTAAAGACTCCAGTGACGCATGTGATGATAGCGAGTATACGAGTAGAACCGACTTTAATCGATAAAGTTAAAGTCGCCAAGCTACGCACTGGAGTCGATGCGTATGAGGAAAAAAAGTGCAAGAAGGTGCTATGCCGGAAGCAAGAATCGATGAAGAAGGAATACTTCGAGTCAACTCCAGACTTTGTGTTCCTAACGACCACGATTTAAAGTATAATATCATGATGGAGGCGCACAACACACCATTTGCAATCCATCTCGAGAGTACCAAAATGTATCATGATATTCGCCATACATTTTGGTGGAGCAATATGAAGAGAGAGATAGCAATGCTTATCTCAAGGTGTCTAACTTGTCAACGAGTTAAAGTGGAGCATCAAGTACCAAAAGGTCCATTGCAACCACTTGAAATTCCGAATGGAAGTGGGAGCACATTACCATGGATTTCGCTTCTCTGCCTTCCTAAGGTTTCTCAAGGCATCGATGCGATTTGGGTCATTGTTGATAGATTGACCAAGTCCGCTCATTTCTTCCGATACGAGAAACTTATACACTTGAACGCCTTGCTCAGATGTACATAAACAGATTGTAAGATCGCATGGTATGCCGGGTATCCATAGTTTCGATCGAGACCCAAGATTCACTTCACGATTTTGGGTTAGTTTGCAAAAAGCTATGGGCACAGACTTACGATTTAGCTCGGATATCATCCTCGATTTTACGGACGGTCGGAGAGGACTATTCAAACTCTTGAAGATCTATTAAGACTCGTGGTCCTTGATTTCAAGGAGTTGGGACAAGTTCTTACCATCGGTGGAGTTTTCCTACAACAACAGCTTATCAAGCAAGTATCGGCATGGCTCCATTCGAGCGCGTTGGGAAGAAAGTGTCGTTCTCCAAAGATGTTGGGATGAGGTGGGTGAAGCAACGTTGTTGGGACCGGAGTTGGTACGTAAGACTACGGAAAAAGATTCAAACGATCCGACAACGATAAAAACCTCACAAAATCGATAAAAGAGTTATCTTGATCTTCATCGAAAGGACGTGGAATTCGATATAGAGATCATGTGTTGTTAAGAGTTGCTCCATGGAAAGGAGTTACAAGATTTGGAAAGAGAGGAAAACTTAACCCTCGATTCATCGGTCCATTTTAATCCTCGATCGAGTAGGAACTGTGGCCTATAGACTCGCTTTTACCGCCAAATATGTCTCAGTATTCATAACGTTTTTCACATATCTATGTTACGTAAATATGTGAAAGACCCGAACCATATTATTGAGTTAGAACCGCATTTAAATAGCGGAAGATTTGACGTATGAAGAGGTTCCCTGCTCAAATTTTGATAAGAAGGAACATATTCTACGCTCCAAGGTTATACCTCAAGTCAAAGTTTTGTGGAGGAACCACGATGTTGAGGAAATGACTTGGGAGTTAGAATCAAATGAAATCAAGGTATCCTTACCTCTTCGACATACCGTGTATTGTACCCTAATTTCGAGGGCTAAATTTCATAAGAAGGGAGGTTGTAAGACCCCAACTTTTATAAATAAAGATGAATTTTTCTATAAATATTATTTTTGAATATTATGGAATAAATTTGATATAATGTTATAGTTGTGGGTAATATTTATAAATTTTGCAAAGTATGCAAGTTGTTATAAAATATTTGTTTGGTCTGGGAATATTCTTTTTGTTAGGGAATATTCGATAATGGCTCAATCATCAGTGGACCCCACAATGTAATTATTGTCGGATTAAAAAACGACAAAAACATTTTATAAAAATAACTACGGAGGTGTTACCGTTAAAACTGTTGAACTACCCGGTGGTAAAAGTACAAAGAATACTGCCGTAGTTGCATAAAGTAAGACACTAGATTGATTATTGATGCTTACGTGAGAAGTCACTCACCATGCTCAATTATTACTACAATAATTCACGCATCATATCTCTTATATTATTGATTCAATTATTATCACAATTATCATCTCAGATAATATGTTATAGTATTAAATCAATAATTGAGACGACAAGTTATAAATGATTAATAATTGTTGAAAGATTAAATACGTGTTGATGAAAAAAAAATGATTTGTGGTAAGTTTGATTATTTTATGGGGGCTCATATGTCATCATCTAAGAGTCTCTTCAATAATAGTAATTACCTTCGTCAATAGTAATTACCCTTGTGAATAGTATTTACCTTCACTAATAGTAATTACCTTCGTCCAATAGTAATTACCTTGTGTGAATAGTATTTACCTTCGATAGTATTTACCTTCGTTAATAGTAATTACCTTTAACAAAGTTTACATCAACCAACCACTTGTCGCTTCACATTACAAAAGTCGAACCACTTGTCGTTTCACATTACAAAAGCGCCAAACCACTTTTCTTTTCACATCATTAGTCGCTGCTTCCACTTGCCTTTTCACACGGCAAAAGCTAAGCTAGAAATCTTCTATAAATAGAGGCCTAGGGCTTCATTATTTTCACGAATTCATTCAAGCTATAGAGAGAGAAAGTATAGAGAGAATAAGAGAAAAAGAAGAAGAGTATTTTGTTACTACACTCGCCAAGCAAAGATTCAATCTCCTACCAAATGTAAGGGGTGTTATTCTTTCTTATTCATGAAGAGAACTGTTGTTATTCCATTGCTTATTATTCTCGCTTGGAATAACCTTTGTATAAGTGGTTTACCCTATACTTGGTGACATTCTTCTATTATTCTTGGAACATCCTGTCATGTGTTTTACACCGACCTGGTTCCGCCTTTTTATTATTATTCTATTGGAACATCACGTTGCGTGTGTTTTACACCGACTGGTTCCGCTCTTTATTATTATTCTTTGGAATATCCTATCATGTGTTTTTACACCGTTTTATTATTCTCATTGGAATATCCTATTCACATCTCGGTTCCATCTTTATTATTCTGTTGGAACATCCTCGCTTGCGGTGAATTTCACCGACTTCGGTTCCGTTTCTTTATTATTCTGTTGAATAACCTTTATGCATGCGGTCTATCGCATGCATGGTGATTTCTTTTGTTATTCCATTCTTTATTATACCCAAATTGGTTAAAACTTTGACTTCTATACTCCATGAAATTAGTGGAATATCCTTGATATTTGCGTTTCATCCAAAGATCTTTCATGAAAATATTCTTCTCGATCATTCTTGAATTTTACTCTACAAAACAAAGATTATCATGTTGATAATTTGGACGTTAATAATTCCTGGATAAAATAATTCTTGAACTTGTTTTATTGAATTCTTATATCATTGTCATCATCCTCATGTTTATATTTTTTAAAGTCATCTCGTGGCACAAGTGCATAGATGGACTTGGTATGATTATGACCGTAGACTATTCGGTGTAATCATGACCGTAATGTTACAAATGATGTGGTAAAAATCCTCGATGGTCAGTAGTGCATTGATGGACGATTGTTGGCATGATCATGACCATTAATGAATACATAAATATTCTTGGCCCGTAGTGCATGAATAATTGTGGTCGTGATACTAAAAGAATATCCTCGGCCGAGTGCGTGGGGTGATTCGATGATGTGGAATATTTATTAAAGCCGAGTCTCCGCTATATAACAAAGATGATGAAAAACCTTTTAAAACCTAAAAGATAGTAGACTTTATTTTCTACTTGACTTTTTTAATGGATTGCATATTCACCGCAGCTTAAACCGGTTGTCATTGTATTTTATCGCTTAACATTGTTGAAGACTATTGATAATTTATTCTGCATTATCTTAGTCATAATATTTCTTCTTTGGGCTAGTTGAGCTCACCCTTTCTTTCACTTTATTCTCTTGAAATGAGAATATAGCCGACGAGTCGGGGAAACGAGTGATGGTCCTGAAGATAAGATTAGTAGTCCTCACTATTCGTGAAATAGTGTGATAATAATTGTAATGAGGACTCCTTTTTGAGTTTGTATAATATCTAGTAGACGATATTTGTATTTAAACTCACGATTTATGTCGTATTGTTACACCTACGCTTATGTTAGTAAGTTGTATTTAAATTCTGTACCATGTAAGTGGCGACCCAAGATGGGTGATGTATACCTAATTTTGGGGGCGTCACATAAACTCGTTACAATCCCAATTCCTTATGTGTTACATGCGGCAAATAGATATTCTCATTCTATTGACAAACCTAATTATTCACTGTGCAAATAACTAAGTCACATGTCACCATGCGCAGTTCTAACACTAGAATTCCTTTCTCAATCCCTTCTAGAGTAACAAGGTAATTACTGATCAGATAATTAATCAATAAGCACAAAGCAAGATGAAAATTCACTTCAACATAAATAATTAGAATAAATCAAATAATCAATTCATAATCATAAAAAGTTCAATTGAAATCTTAATGAAAGAGTTAGTTCATAATTAATGAATTAAAATCAAGAATCCACAATTGAATAGACATTAAAAGATAAAAGTAAGAGAAGAGAAGAGAATATAATCTATTGTCAGTAGCCTTGAGACTCCTCTTTCGCTCCTGCTTTGAATCTTCAATGGTCTCCAAGTTGCTTCAATCTCCAATAGCTAATTAAGAACTAGGGTTTAGATTCTAATCTAATGGAGTGTTTAATCTAGTTTAATCTATGTAATCTCCCTTTATTTTATGCCTTACATCAAGTATTTATAGATTACAAGTCTAATTTTGAGCTTAGGAACAAACCCAATCCAATTTGAGTCAAAAAGGTGTCAAAATTCACCCAAAACGCGGCCCAGTGCCGCACTCCAACCTCTTCCCTCTAGCGCCCCAAATATTGGGCACGACGCTTCGACATCGCTTCTCCTAGCGCCTCTAAGGCTGGTAAATGAACTAAGAATAGCGCGCCTATTTGACATTACAAGTTCTGACATTTTCTACTCCGACGTCTTTTGGGAAAATGGCCATAACTTCTTTGCCCGAACTCTGATTTCGATGATTCAAGATGTTCCGGAAAGAGGAGAAGTAGATCTAGAACTTTCATTCATTGAGTGTTTCGAAATAAGGTCTGTAACAATACTCAAATTTGCTCTAAAGTGACTGCTGTGTAAATGGCAAGCCGAAAACGCTAATCTAGCCACCCTAAACGTCGATCCAAGTAACTTTTGTCCCAATTCCTACAAAACAATATAAAACATGCATGAATAGACACAAACACATAAAAATATCCTAAAAGACTTGAGAACAACAATAAATTAAGCCCGAATGTATCCAATTCATGTGTATAAAACTCACTCATCAAATACCCCCAAACTTAAACAGTTGCTTGTCCTCAAGCAAAAACACAAAAAGAACTAAAAATAAACAAAATAACTCAACTAAATGAATGCATATGCATAATCTACTTCCTAATATACCTACGAACCCAGTAATAAATCATTATGATATATAGCAACATGCCTCAAAGATACCATTGGTACTCAAACAATATATCCAATCAAGTCAAAGTCCATAACTTAACCAATTAGTCAACCCAAACCTGTCATCACCCATGTTGTGTGTGTGTGTTTGTTAACCATTCTAACCAACCACGCTTCAAGATAATCACATAACAAACTTCTTATAAGGAAAATTTCGCCCAATTCAATTACTTTTGTGAACATGACAACTCCTAAGTTAAAACTAAGCGATTACCAAATCTAAGGGTAAATACAGAGATTTATTTATACTTTTATTCAACCACGAGGGCATTTTTGCTCTTTCTCGTGTTTTTTTTTTCATGGTCAGTGCAATGTCTCATCCCATTAGGCTAACAATTACCACCCTTTAGCGAGCTTTCAACCAACGACTCCCGCACTAAATAAGACCTTAGTAGGCTAGTGTTAGGTGTTAAGACACCTTTCTAAGCGTATTTGCTCAAGTAACAAAGGCCCCAAACAAAACTAACCAACCACGGTTTTTTTTCTTTTTTTTTCATCATCTTTCTTTTTTTTTTTTTTCTTGGATTTTCTATTTTTTTCTCTTCATCAATTTTTTTTTAGTATATATATCCCATAGATTCCCCCAAACTCAAGCTTTTACGTCATTCCAACCTTTACCGCCAGTTCACTAATTTCCTTAAATTTTAACAAAGATTTTCCCTCAGAAACAAATTATGAAACCCTTGAACCAAGTGGATTTAAATAGTTAAACTTTAAGTGTTAACCGGTTACATAAGTTTCAGACAGGCTCAGATTATCATCATGATTAAAATTAGAACTCATCATCAATTATCAACACTGTTCAAGTTAACATGCAAAACCAATCTTATCATAGGCCGAGCTAAGACCACACCAACCTATCACACAGATTCATGCAAAAATAAAAAAAATGCAATTATACTACATGAACACATATATGAAGATGCAAAAAAAAAAAATACCATGTATTATATGCAACCTAAAAAAACATAATGCTAACACATAAAAAAAAATAAACTACTATGCAGATAACTAACTATATGCAGTACGACACTAAAATGCCCCCAAACTTAAACTAGACATTGTCCTCAATGGCTACTACATAGAAAAAAATTAAAGCAGAGGACTTCCACGAAAATATATAGCAATCTTCCTCCTTGTCCGCTAAGTTTGGAGAATAAAGCTAAGCACATGGAACAAATTGGGCACCACACTTGAATTTGACTTGAATAACTCAGAAACCATGATAGAAGCAATTTTATTAAATCCTAAATAAATGCATATTCAAAACTACTAATATAAAACTTAATAAAAACTAAAAATAAAAATTGAACTTGGGTTGCCTCCCAATAAGCGCTTGTTTTATAGTCTCACCGACTTCTTCAATTCTCTATTCAATTCCCCAGACGAAAATTGAGGAACCCTCCATCCATCGAAGCAATGTTACTTTTGGGAGGTTCCCATTAGCAAAAACCCTTGAATTGAAGTCACCTAGCATGCTCTTTTGTACATAGGATCCCCATTAAGAACAAAGAAACCACTAGGTGTTTCCTCCATTATGTCGATGATCAGATTAGGGCATTGAAGCTTAATAAACATAATGGAATCTTCATCTATCTTCTCCTTTTCATCCCACCATGACTCCACAACTGTACTAGCTCTTACGTCACCAAGAGCTTTGCCAACGACATGACTTCCAATTGGGCATGGTTTTGCAAAACTGCCCGGATTCTTGAACTTTGGTGGAGGAGGCACATGGGATACTAATGAAATTGGCTCATCTTCGTTGGTACTCAAAGTTAGATCTTTGCCGATCTCTTTTTCTTGGTCCCCAAGTCTTTCCTCTCTTTCAACATCTATATCATTTGGCACATCCGGTTGCAGATTTGGTTCGGGCTCACCATCAGTCTCAGAATTCATGTCATAGAGCCAAGTGTATTGAGGATGATTGTTCAACGCATGTGCTATCTGCCCCAATTGATTTTCTAGATTCTTGATCGATGCATTCTGACTTTGTATACTCAGCTCCATTTGATTAAGTTTCTTTTCATGTTCCTCGTGTTTCTTTTCAGAAGCTTTAATAACTTTTTCCAAGGCTTCCTCCCAATTTGAATGTTCTTCCTGTTGTAGTGGAGGTGGACACGAGAAATCCGGTGGGTATGTTAGACTTGGAGCATAAAATTGATCTTGATTGATACTCCATGAAAAATCTGGGTGATACCCCCAATCCTGATTATAGTTGTTGGGATAAACATAATTATTGGGGTAATCACCACCATACTTTACCGGCTCAAAACTGATGGCGCATTGATGACTCATATGATTTCCAGCACAATAATCATAAGTAACCACCACACTTTGATGACGTTGAGCTTCAAAAGCTTCAAACATCCTCGAAAGTGTCTCCATCTCAGGCCGATAATGCGAAAAGTTTCTCGAGTCTCATCAATCTCCGCTCCCCTTGGTCGACTCATGTTCGTATGGCCATTGATACATGCAAAGTCATCCATGGTACCTAAAAAGAGAGAAATATAGAAGAGAATGAAAAATAAAATAAAAATAAAATATTTAAATTAAGACTAATTTGATTGAAATTAATATTGGTAAATAATTATTAAATTAATTCCCGAAGAATTCGGCGCCAAAAACTTGTTGATCGATTTCATGAATCAATGAATATGTGCAAGTATACACTCAACAACAAGTAATAAAGTGAAAGTAGAGTATCGTTCCCACGAGGAATTATTTAATAAAAATCACCAAGTACTAATTCTTAACCAAACTAATTTTATTTAAACAATCTCAAATCGTGATTTTTCTAATTAATAAAAATAAATTAATCAATTAAAACTAGGTTACTTTATAAATGAATTCAAATAAATAAAGGCTAAGACTCCAATATCCCCAATTATGAACTATAAACCAATTATCCAATTATCCCAATAATTATGTCTCTTCAATTGTTAATGTAAATTCTCAAATGCCAAAAGCCCTCTCTCGAGTGATCAATTGCCTTCTATTTAACCCAGATTAATTTTGCTATATCTCTATGCAAAACAATTGAATTAAACTCATTATAATCCCAATTCCTTATGTGTTTACATGCGCAAAATAGATATTCTCATTCTATTCACAAACCTAATTATTCACCGTGCAAATAACTAAGTCACATGTCACCATGCCCAGCTTCTAACACTAGAATTCCTTTCTCAATCCCTTCTAGAGTAACAAGGTAATTATCGATCGATAATTAATCAATAAGCACAAAGCAAGATGAAACAATTCACTTCAACATAAATAATTAGAATAAATCAAATAATCAATTCATAATCATAAAAGTTCAATTGAAATCTTAATGAAAGAGTTAGTTCATAATTAATGAATTAAAATCAAGAATCCACAATTGAATAGACATTAAAAGATAAAAGTAAGATGAGAGAAGAGAATATAATCTATTGTCAAGAATCTCGAGACTCCTCTTTCTCTCCTCTTTTTGAATCTTCAATGGTCTCCAAGTTGCTTCAATCTCCAATAGCTAATTAAGAACTAGGGTTTAGATTCTAATCTAATGGAGTGTTTAATCTAGTCTAATCTATGTAATCTCCCTTTATTTAATGCCTTAAATCAAGTATTTATAGATTACAAGTCTAATTTTGAGCTTAGGAACAAACCCAATCCAATTTGGAGTCAAAAAGGTGTCAAAATTCGCCCAAAACGCGTCCATGCCGCACCCAACCTCTTCTTCCTCAGCGCCCCAAATACTGGGCACGACGACAACATCGACATTTATTCTAGCTCCCGGCGCTGGGAAATGAACTAAGAATAGCGCCCCGGCGCTGTTACAAGTTCTGACATTTTCTGCTCCGACGTCTTTTGGGAAAATGGTCATAACTTCTTCGTCCGAACTCCGATTTCGATGATTCAAGATGTTCCGAAAAGAGGAAAAGTAGATCTACAACTTTTATTCTTTGAGTGTTTCGAAATAAGTTCTGTAGCAATACTCAAATGGGCTCTGAACTGACTGTTGTGTAAATGGCAAGCCGAAAACGCGAATCTAGCCACCCAAAACGTCGATCCAAGTAACTTTTGTCCCAATTCCTACAAAACAATATAAAACATGCATGAATAGACACAAACACATAAAAACATCCTAAAAGACTTGAGAACAACAATAAATTAAGCCCGAATGTATCCAATTCATGTGTATAAAACTCACTCATCAAATAATTAAGACTAATTTGATTGAAAATAATATTGGTAAATAATTATTAAATTAATTCCTCGGTAACGGTGCCAAAAACTTGTTGATCGATTTCGCAATCAATGAATACGTGCAAGTATACACGATAAACAAGTAATAAAGTGAAAGTAGAGTATCGTTCCCACGAAGAATTATTTAATAAAAATTACCAAGTACTAATTCTTAACCAAACTAATTTTATTTAAACAACCAAAACTTGTGACTTTTGAAACTAAGAAAACTAATTTTAATAAAACAAGAAATTATTCTAAAAGAAAAATGAAGAACAAGCTAAAAATTGTTTGAATGTAGATAAATGACAATTAAGACTCCAATTTCCCCAATTATGATTATTAAATCAATTATCCAATTATCCCAATTATTATGTTTATCAATTGTTAATGAATTCTCAAATGCCAAAAGCCCTCTCTCGAGTGATCATTTGCCTTCTATTTAACCCAGATTAATTTTGCTATATCTCTATGCAAAATAATTGAATTAAACTCGTTACAATCCCAATTCCTTATGTGTTACATGTGGCAAATAGATATTCTCATTCTATTGACAAACCTAATTATTCACTGTGCAAATAACTAAGTCACATGTCACCATGCCCAGTTCTAACCCTAGAATTCCTTTCTCAATTCCTTCTAGAGTAACAAGGTAATTACTGATCAGATAATTAATCAATAAGCACAAAGCAAGATGAACAATTCACTTCAACATAAATAATTAGAATAAATCAAATAATCAATTCCTAATCATAAAAAGTTCAATTGAAATCTTAATGAAAGAGTTAGTTCATAATTAATGAATTAAAATCAAGAATCCACAATTGAATAGACATTAAAAGATAAAAGTAAGAGAAGAGAAGAGAATATAATCTATTGTCAAGAAATTTCGAGACTCCTCTTTCGCTCCTACTTTGAATCTTCAATGGTCTCCAAGTTGCTTCAATCTCCAAAACTAATAAGAACTAGGGTTATGTTCTAATCAAAAGGAGTGTTTAATCTAGGCTAAGCTATGTAATCCCTTCCTATTTTATGCCTTACATCATGTATTTATAGGTTACAAGTCCAATTTTTAGTTTAAGAACAAACCCAATCCAATTTGGAGTTAAAAAGGTGTATAAATTCGCCCAAAACGCGTCCAGGACGCACCCAACCTATTCCCCAGCGCCCTAGCACTGGGCACGACGCTCAGACACTGCCTTATAGTGCCCCAGCGCTAGGAAATGAACTAAAAATAGCGCTCCGGCGCTGTTACAAGTTCTGACATTTTCTGCTCCGAATTCCTTTGGCAAAATGGCCATAATTTTTTCGTCCGAACTCCGATTTTGATGATTCAAGATGATCCGGAAAGAGGAAAAGTAGATCTACAACTTTCATTCTTTGAGTGTTTCGAAATAATTTCTGGAGCTATAGTCAAATTGGCCCTGAAGTGACTGCTGTGTAAATGGCAAGCCGAAAACACGAATCTAGCCACCCCAAACGTCGATCAAAGTAACTTTTGTCCCAATTCCTACAAAACAATATAAAACATGCATGAATAGACACAGAAACATAAAAATATCCTAAAAGACTTGAGAACAACAATAAATTAAGCCCGAATGTATCCAATTCATGGGTATATTACCCATTCATCAAATACTCCCAAACTTAAACATTTGCTTGTCCTCAAGCAAAAACACAAAAGAACTAAAAATAAACAAAATAACTCAACTAAATGAATGCATATGCATAATCTACTTCCTAATATACCTACGAACCGAGTAATAAATCAGTATAATATATAGCAACAGGCCTCAAAGATACCATTGGTACTCAAACAATATATCTAATCAATTCAAAATTCATAACTCTAAACAATTAGCCAACCCAAACCTGTCATCACCCATGTTGTGTGTGTGTGCTTGTTAACCATTCTAACCAACCACAGTTCAAGATAATCACATAACAAACTTCTTATAAGGAAAATTTCAGTTCCAATTCAATTACTTTTGTGAACATGACAACTCCGGTTAAAACTAAGCAATTACCAAATCTAAGGGTAAATACAATATTTATTTATACTTTTATTCAACCACGAGGGCATTTTTGCTCTTTCGTATTTTATTTTTTTTTTCATGGTCATGCAATGTCTCATTCCATTAGGCTAACAAAGCCACCTTTAGCGAAGCTTTCAACCAACGACTCCCAGCACCATATAAGACCTTAGGGCGCTAGGTGTTAAGACACCCCTTCTAAGCGTGCTTTCTTGCTCAAGTAACAAAGGCCCCAAACAAAAACCACTAACCACGATTTTCTCTTTTCTTTTTTTTTTTTTTCTTTTTTATTTTTTTATTTTTTTTTTTCTTCATCAATTTTTTTTTTAGTATATATATCCCATAGATTCCCCCAAACTCAAGCTTTTACGCTATTCCAACCTTTACCGCCAGCTTCACTAATTTCCTTAAATTTTAACAAAGATTTTCCTCGTAAACAAATTATGAAACCCTTGAACCAAGTGGATTAAAATAGTTAAACTTTAAGTGCTAATCGGTTACATAAGTTTCAGATAGTGCTCGATTATCATCATGATTAAAATTAGAACTCATCATCAATTATCAACACTGCTCAAGTTAACATGCAAAACCAATCTTATCATAAAGTAGAGCTAAGACCACACCAACCTATCACACAGATTCATGCAAAAATAAGAAAAAAATGCAATTATACTACATGAACACATATATGAAGATGCAAAAAAAAAATACCATGTATTATATAAGAACCTAAAAAGAACATAATGTTAACACATAAAAAAAAAAAATAAAAACTACTATGCGATAACTAACTATATGCAGTACGACACTAAAATGCCCCCAAACTTAAACTAAACATTGTCCTCAATGGCTACAATAGAAAAAATTAAAGCAGAGGACTTCCCTGAAAATATAGCAATCTTCCTCCTTGTTACACTAAGTTTGGAGAATAAAGCAAGCAAATGGAACAAATTGGGCACCACACTTGAATTTGACTTGAATAACTCAGAAAACCATGATAGAAGCAATTTTATTAAATCCTAAATAAATGCAAATTCAAAACTACTAATATAAAACTTAATAAAAACTAAAAATAAAAATTGAACTTGGGTTGCCTCCCAATAAGCGCTTGTTTTATAGTCTCAGCCTGACTTCTTCAATTCTCTATCCAATTCCCCTACAAAAATTGAGGAACCCTCCATTCATCAGTAATAATGTCTCTTTTGGGAGGTTTCCATTAGCAAAAACCTTTGAATTGAAGTCACCAAGCATGCTCTTTGTAGATAGGTTCCCTATTAAGAACGGAAAACCACTAGGTACTTTCTCCATTGTGTTTGTGATCAAATTATGGCATGGAAGCTTGTCAAACACAATGGGCTCTTCCTCTATCTTCTCCTTTTTAACCCACCATGACTCCACCGTTGTACTAGCTCTTATGTCACAAAGAGCTTTGCTTTCATTTATATGATTAATCGCTAATTAGGCATGGTTTTGTAAAATTGCCCGAATTCTTGAACTTTGGTGGAGAAGGTACATGTGACACTAATAAAATTGGTTCATCTTCGTTGGTACTCAAAGTTAGATCTTCGCCGATCTCCTTTTCTTGGTCTCCAAGTCTTTCCTCTCTTTCAACATCTATATCATTTGGCAAATCCGGTTGCAAATTTGGTTCGAGCTCATCATCGGGCTCATCATCAGTCTCGTCATCCATGTCATAGAGCCAAGTGTATTGAGGACGGTTGTTCAATGTATGTGCTATCTGCCCCAATTGATTTTCCAGATTCTTGATCGATGCATTCTGACTTTGTATACTCAGCTCCATTTGATTAATTCTCTTATCACTCTCCTCGTTCTTTTTTTCAGAAGCTTTAATAAATTTTTCCAAGGTTTCCTCCTAATTTGAATGTTCTTCCTGTTGTAGTGGAGGTGGACACGAGAAATCCGGTGGGTATGTTGGACTTGGAGCATAAAATTGATCTTGATTGTTACTCCATGAAAAATCCGGGAGATACCCCCAATTCTGATGATAGTTGTTGGGATAAACATAACTGTTGGGATAATCGCCACTATACTGTACCGGCTTGAAACTAATGGCGCATTGATGACTCATATGATTTCCAGCACAATAATCACAAGTAATCACCACACTTTGACGACGTTGAGCTTTAAAAGCTTTAAATATCCTCGAAAGTGTCTCCATCTGTGCTGACAATGCAGAAAGTTTCTCGAGTCTGTCAATCTCCGCTCCCCTTGGTTGACTCATGTTCGTATATGGCCATTGATACACAAAGTCATCCATGGTACCTAAAAAGAGAGAAATATAAGAAGAGAATGAAAAATAAAAATAAAAATAAAAATAAAAATGTTTAAATTATGACTAATTTGATTGAAATTAATATTGATAAATAATTATTAAATTAATTCCCCGGAATCAATGCGCAAAAACTTGTTGATCGATTTCACAATCAATGAATACGCAAGTATACACTATCAACAAGTAATAAAGTGAAAGTAGAGTATCGTTCCCACGAGGAATTATTTAATAAAAATTACCAAGTACTAACTCTTAACCAAATTAATTTTATTTAAACAATCACAAATTGTGATTTTTCTAATTAAGAAAACTAAATTAAAACAATTAAAAGAGATTATTCTAAAAGAAAGCAAATAAACAACTAAAATTTGAATGAATTCAGATAAATAAGGATTAAGACTCCAATATCCCCAATTATGAATTATAAATCAATTATTCAACTATTCCAATTATTATGTCTACTAAATTGTTAACAAGAATTCTCAAATGCCACAAGCCCTTTCTCAAGTGATCATTTACCTTCTATTTAACCCAGATTAATTTTGCTATATCTCTATTCAAAACAATTGAATTAAACTCGTTACAATCCCAATTCCTTACGTGTTACATGTGGCAAATAGATATTCTCATTCTATTCACAAACCTAATTATTCATTTGTGCAAATAAATAACTAAGTCACATGTCACCATGCCTCAGCTTCTAACCCTAGAATTCCTTTCTCAATTCCTTCTAGAGTAACAAGGTAATTCTTGATTAGATAATTAATCAATAAGCACAAAGCAAGATGAACAATTCACTTCAACATAAATAATTAGAATAAATCAAATAATCAATTCATAATCATAAAAAGTTCAATTGAAATCTTAATGAAAGAGTTAGTTCATAATTAATGAATTAAAATTAAGAATCCACAATTGAATAGAAATTAAAAGATAAAAGTAAGAGAAGAGAAGAGAATATAATCTATTGTCAGTAGCCTTGAGACTCCTCTTTCGCTCCTGTTTTGAATCTTCAATGGTCTCCAAGTTGCTTCAATCTCCAAAACTAATAAGAACTAGGGTTATGTTCTAATCAAAAGGAGTGTTTAATCTAGGCTAAGCTATGTAATCCCTTCCTATTTTATGCCTTACATCATGTATTTATAGGTTACAAGTCCAATTTTTAGTTTAGGAACAAACCCAATCCAATTTGGAGTCAAAAATGTGTCAAAATTCGTCCAAAACGTGTCCAGGCCGCACCCAACCTATTCCCGAAGGCCTCAAATATTTGGGCACAACGCCGAGACATCGCTTTATAGTAGCTTTGCCGGCTAGGAAATGAATTAAGAATAGCGCTCAAGGCCGCATATAAGTTTTGACATTTTCTGCTCCGACGTCCTTTGGGAAAATGGCCTTAACCTCATCTTCCGAACTCCAATTTTGATGATTCAAGATGATCCGGAAAGAGAAAAAGGAGATCTACAACTTTCATTCTTTGAGTGTTTCGAAATAATATCCGTAGATATAGTCAAATTGGCTTTGAAGTGACTGTTGTGTAAATGGCAAGCCGAAAACGCGAATCTAGCCACCCCAAATGTTGATCCAAGTAACTTTTGTCCCAATTCCTACAAAACAATATAAAACATACATGAATAGACACAAACACATAAAATCATCCTAAAAGACTTGAGAACAACAATAAATTAATCCCGAATGTATCCAATTCATGGGTATATTACCCATTCATCAATGATATACTTGAGTTGTTGATGAAGAGTGGATGGGACAACTCCCACCATATATATCTAAGGTCTTCCCAGCAGTAAATTATATCATGTACCAATTTTGAGCACCTTAAATGATATGTAGAAAGTATGTGGACCTATTTCCACTGGTAATTCAACCTCTCCCATAGCATTTCGTCGAGATCCATCAAAAGCTTCGATAATTATGTGGCTACGACGGATCCGATTGGGATTGATTTTCATCCTTTCTAATGTGGCATAGGGGCAGATGTTTAGGGATGATCCTCCGTCTATCAGCACACCTCTAACCACATAACCGGAAGACATCACTGATATGTGTAGTGGCTTGCAATAACTTATCCCTTCGGGAGGTATAACATCATCATTGAAGGATATCACGTTGCTGTTGAAGATGTGATCTACCAGATGATGAAACTTTTTAACATCTACCATCTTTGGCAAGTGGGATTCTTCTAATATCTTTATTAAGACCTTCTGATGATCTTCTGAAGAGAATATCAAGTCCAGAATTGATATCTGTTAAGGTGCTTCTTTCAAGCTTTGCACCAACTTGGATTCATTATGTCCCATTTTGTGGAGGAATTCTTTAATTTTCTCCTTGGGCACTTTCCCCTTAGATCTGATGACTGACTTCATCACTCGTTGAGGGAGATAGAGAATTTTCCTTGGATACCGCAGCAGTTGTGTTTGGCATTGATCCTTCAACCTCTCCATAGTTCCATGGGACTTTCTTATGGCTGATGATAGGATACTGAGGCCTGAATGGCAATATCACAGGTTTTGGTGCAACCACCTTCAAAGGGTTTTTAACTCTTTTAAGTTTGATCGGTTGAATTGTAAGGGGTGTTCTAGCCGGGTCTCCCTCAGAGGATATGACTGCTATGATCTCCCTCCATCTTTGCGATCTTGGAGGAAATGTACTTCCACTCTCAAGAGATACGGTGTCATCGTCTGCCATTTATAGGTCACCACTTTCAATCTTATTTTGGATAAGATGATGGAGTGCCCAACATCCTTCAGTGTTGTGACCGTGAGAATGTGAGTGGTATCGACAGACTCCAGTAGCATCAAATCTTTTTGAGCGTGGGTTGACTAGAGGTAAAATTTCTGTAATCTTTCCCTCATTGATCAGTATCTGCAGGATTTCCTCCATTGGTTGGCCCAAATTGGTAAACTCCCTTTTGTTGGCAAAGTCCTGACGGGCTTGAGCTCTTGCTTTTCTTGCAAGATTTTCCTCCAAGGTTTCACTCTATTGGGTGAGTTATGGAGTCTTTGCGATAAGGGAGAGGAGATTTGCATGCTCCTAACTAAACAACTGCTGTGTGACTTGGTGTTGATGTATCACCAATTCTCCCAGTTGATTGAATTATTCCTCAATATAATTCAACTCTCGTTCTATCATGAACAGAAACTCTGAATAATCCCACTTATCGAATTTATCTTTGCTGGTTTTGGGAGAACCAACCACGTATTAGAGGTACTTGGAGCTCTCTCTACTGCCTCTTTAATCATGTTAACCTTCTCTTTCTGGTGTTGAGGGAAAGGGTTATCTTGAACGTGTGGTTGTTCGGGATTTGTCACCACGATCTCACCACTGTTTATTAAGTCTTGGATCTTATGCTTGAGGGCCCAACAATCTTGGGTGTCGTTGGCTGGAGCTCCAGAATGGTAAGCACACTTCTTGCATGTGTTGAAACCCTTTCCATTTGGATTGGCTAGTGGAAGGAGATAAGTAATTTTCTTTTGAGATGTCAAAAGTTTAAAAATGTTTTCGAGTGAGTCCCCTAAGGCTGTGGACACTCTTGAACATCTGACTTCTCCACTATTTGGTAAGGGAGGATTTAATGATTGATCTTGAAAAGGGGAATAATTTCTCCTTTGAATAGGCAAGCTTTGATTGCCTTTTTGATTTTTCCCTTGTAGTATTAAGGAGACATCCTCTTCTTTCTTCTTATGAACCTTCCAGAGGTTGTTCCCATAACTTCCAGATTGGATATGCTTAGCAACGGCTTTTAAAGCAGCGAGGTCTTGAATCTTCCAAGATTTTAACCCCAACTCTGCCATTTCTCAGTGTTTAATCATTTTTTAGAATTATTTTCCAATTCTAGCTAGGACCCTCTCATAAAATGGAGCTTCTTGAATATCTAAGAAGATCATCACCATCTCAGTCTCTGTCATGGATGGGATTACTTGAGCAGCCAGATGTCTCCATCTTTGGGCATACTCTCTGAATGACTCATTGACTTGCTTCTTGACTTTGGTAATCTGATACCTGTCTGGAGCCATCTGAGTTTAAAAGCTGTATTGACAGAGGAAAGCATGTGCTAACTCCTCCCAGCTGTGGATTTTGGAGTTATCTAATCTGGTGTACCATGCTCTGGCTTCTCCAGTTAGACTCTTCTGAAATAGCAGCATTCTCAGCTTTTCATTCTTAGCGTATAATCTGAGCTCTCCAATGAACACTTTTAAGTGGGTGTAGGGATCTCCCAATCCATCATATTTCTCAAAATCAGGAGCCTTGAATTTCTCCGGATAATGAACCCCGGGGAAGATGCAAAGGTCTGAATAGGAAACACTTCCGTGCATTTCAATCCCTTTGATGAACCGAATGGTTTCTTCCATTTTTAAAACCTTCTTCCGAATATCTTCGGTGTCTTGATCTTCTTTAAGATGGGTAATTTCAGGAGTTTTGTTGGACTTCTCATTCTGACCAGACTCAGGTATTGGGATTTCTCTATCCGGACCCTGGATTCCTCCCTATGTAGAGGATTCTGTTTGGATGGGTATTTGTGGACCCTGAGTTGATTTGTTTAGTTCTTTCAGGAGAACAACCAAATCTGTTATTTGATTCCTTAATCCTTCGAACTCCTCTCGAGAGATAGGAGTAGGATCATGTTGGGCACTTGTAGCCATGTCTGATGGTGGGCTTATTACCTTTTTGGACTTTGAATGGGTAACGAGACCCATCATTTCCCTATAAAAAGACTATATAGTTTAGTTTGGGAAAACGGGGAAATATTACGTGCTATGCAATGTGTTCGTTTTTTACGAGCATTTTAATTTTCTCATGCAAAATGGATGTCAGTCATTTTAATGACAGAATAGCATGACAGGTCTTGATATGAAAAAAAGGGAATGCATATTTACATACTGCTTTATATTTTCTATTTCATTGAGATTGACATGGAATTGAAATTACAAGTAAATGAAATTACAGGTAATTGAAAGGGGAAGGTATGAAGAGGCTTCCCTTCACATTTGGTTTATCAGAGGCAGACCTATCTTAGGCTACTCTTGCGGCTTTTTGACATGAAGGTCCCCAAATAATCGCAATTTACTAGATGGGAAGTTAATCCGATCTTTCAACTTGATCGAATCTGGGTGGTGCCTTTCCTGAGCCTCGTGGAATTAGTCTCCCTTGAGTTTAGTAATCAAACACCAACGGATTAGCCTCCTGGTGGAGGAATCACAAAATATACATTCACATACATCGCGTCTCACTGTATAGAAATGATGACATGTGTGAAACACTAATATCACAGGCAGATACGGTGCGAAGCACTAAAGTGTAGTAAATAAAGCATTAGTATACATCCATTCACTGTAAATGAAATTCACAAATAAGCAGATAAAAGTTTTGAAAAACATGAATAGCAGCTTAAGTCCTCTTACTAGATTCCCCAGCAGAGTCGCCACCTCTCGACATCGGGATTTTTATTTGTTCCTTTTTGTTCTTGTTTTTTGGTGTTCTCATTTTAGGTGAGTTTTGTTTGAAAAAACAAGTTTGAAAAGGTCCGACATGTATATGTCGACGATTTGACTATTAGAGTCGCTAGTTGGTAATTTTAAATGGTTGCACCAACTCAACCTATAAAAGGTTTGCACAACGACTCAATGGTTTGACACTATTTAACTGGTCTTGGAAACTGAGATTTGTTAGGGTCCGGGGGCTTGGTTAAGCGGAGGGAAGGTGTTAGGCACTACATATGTGTATGTGTAGGGCCTATGTGAAATTGTTTAGAAGTAGTGCTATGCCTCGTTTGCACCTGTATAAAAATGGTTTGACTTTTGTATAAAAGTTCAAATTTAGCAAGATATAGTAGTAGAGTTTTGTAAAATAGGTTTATCAAACCCTTATGCTCAACAGTAATTGAGGCCTTTGATACTTCAATTTTATTATGTGTTCGGCTTGTTTGCTTTTATTTTGGAGATACAAGGCATCTTCGAGAAAATAAGATACATAACAGTGCCGAACTCCTTGTGGGCATGAGAACCATCTAAGGATATCCAAACACCGTAAATAATTTACAAGCTGGCTGCAGCTGAGAAATGTCCATCTCGGGAACTGAATCTAGATTCAGAGACTAAATTTGTGATTACATGATTCCTAGGCTCACATGAGAGAGTAATATGTACAAAAGCTAGAAAAAGAACTAGATTTGAATAAATATAAACCATTCTAGCTTCAACGGTTCCAGTTTAGTCACTTTTGAACCGGTCAAAGTTAGAAATAGCTAGATTTAGGCAAATCTAGCCCACGGGCTGAAAGAGTAAATATATATATTATGAAAGCAATAAATCAAATATTTGTATAAGAGCGGTTAATTATATATATATATATATATATATATATATATATATATAAGCGGTAAATGTAAAATTTTAGAATTTTATGTGTAATTTCAAATATTTACTTAATTAAATAAATATTTTAGTTGATGTGTTTATTGTTAAATAAATATTTGTTTAATTTGATTATTTATTAGTTAAATAAATAATTCATGAGTTGTGGGAATTAACTTAATTAAGGTAATATGTTAATTAAGTTAATAATTGGTAATTTGGTATTTTCAAGTTAATTAAAATAAAAGAATGATGAATTAATTATTAGGTGGTAATATTCTAATTTAATTTAATAATTAAATTAGAGAGTTGATAAGGATTAAATGAATTGTTATAATGTTGTTTCAATTTAATTTAATTATTAAATTGAAGATTTAGTGATTTGTTAAATAAGTTATAATTTAATTGGAATTATAATTATGTGATAATTTGATTTATTGTGTTAATGTTAACTTTAATTTAATTTGAATATTAGAATTTACTTAAATAAAGTGTGACATTAAACTATATAATAAATAAGTTATTAAAATAAATTAAAAGAGTTTTAATTTAGTTTTGCCAAACAAGGCTTAAGGAATTTAATTCTTTAATTTTAAATGGGTTTTACCAAACAAAGCTTAGCGCTTGTTAATCCTTATTTTTAATTTTATTTTAGCAAACAAACCCTAGTGGCTTTTGAATTTAAAATAAACATAACTGATATATTAAGTATTGTTATTAATTAATTTTTTTTATTTTGCGTCTGTTTCTTTTTACGTTGAGTTATACTAGTTAAGCCTAAAGTTAAGAGAGAAAAGAAAGAATAGAGAAGAGAAAACACAGAGAGAAAGGAGAGAAGGAAAAATAGAAGAGTTTTTGTGAGTTTGAGAGAATCAAAGGAGGTTGCTATCATCTATGTTGCTCAAACAAGAAATTTGAGGTAGTATTTTAACACTTTTGTTATTAGTTCTTTGTGTTCTTGAGTTTTATAAAAATTCTCTGTAATGAGTTTTTAAGTATGATTGTTGAAAACATGGTGCTATATGTGTTAATGACTGTTGATAACATGTTTTATACCATTTATTCATGATGTAGAGTAATCAAATTCGTAGAAATATGTTTAGTATTGAAGAACTTGAATTACAAAGATATATATATATATATATATATATATATATATATATATATATATATGATATGGCTTATTTTAGAGTTAAAATTGATGTTCAATTCATGTGTTAAACTGTAAATTGATTGTTGATTGTGAAAACACATAAAGAAATGAAAACAATAAGATTTAAAACGGACTGTTTTGGTTGCAAATCGAATTCACAATAAATTATTTCGCTAAGAATGTCTAAAAGTGAGGAAATAGTAAAAATAGTTACTTTAAAGGTTGTAATTTTTATGTTTATGTTGTTTATATGGTTAGAAACACGTTAAGAACATTAGTTTATGTTTCTATAAACTTATTACAACTTGGGTAAGTTGGAATGGTTGTTAGAAATGATATTTTAGGCCTAATTTGACTTTTTGTTGTGTACGTTCACGAACTGCAGAAGCTGATACTGGGTACCCCTGTTTACCAGTGTTTTTTTGTCCTGCCCCAATGGGGACCCCACCCTGGCTGGCTTTTATAGCACAAAACCCCCGCCCCGGCAGGGGGTAGGTAGACTTACATATGTTAGAGAAAATCTAACCGCACATGTTTTACTAAAATGGGCATAACGTTTTCATACGAACTCTGATTGATGCAATTCAAGATGATACGGAACGAGGACGAGTAGACCTACAAATTTTATTCTTTAAGTATTTCAATTCGATATCACTAGTAGGGGTAAAAATGGTCATCTTTAGGACTTTTGTGAACATGGAGGCAATCAGATGGTGTCGGGATGCACGTATGCAAGTGCAGTCCTTTGTGTGTTAGTATAACCTAATCTAAAGAGCATGATAAAATTTTGAACATGTAATAGGATGTAATATCAGTTTGTTAATGTGTATATGGTGTAATGGAATGATAATTTTATTAGTTGTAATAAAGCTAAAATGTGACTCTCATGAAAAGATGTAATGTTGTTTAAACTTAAACTAAGTTAACGAGACATACTAAAAGTGAGAACTAAACTCATGAAGTTAATATTATTATAACTAAAGAGTGTTGTTAATACATATGGTATGTGTAGGACTTGTGGTGAACGTGAGTGGTGATCGTTTAACCTATGCACGAGGCAAGTTTTCTTTACCCTATCTTGTTTACAATTGAGCAAGTTTTCAAACCTTAATCTCTATTTGAGTTTATCCTATCTGACTTACTTTATGCAAGGTCTCTATCCTTAATCTCTTATTAAGTAATTAAGTTGTTATTGTTACGCAAGTTCCCTAACCTTCGTTACTTTATTATTCAGCAAGGTTTACTTTTCATTGCCATGTTATACTTATGCAAGTTCTCTAATCCTAAACTTTCTTGAGCAAGTTTCCTTACCCTAACTTGATTATTATTACTCAAGTTCTTGAATTTTATCAAGAAAAGTTTTTAATTTTGTTTCTTTATTGGAAAATGTAACCTTAGCTTATCATTGTTGTTCAAGCTAGGTTCATTACATATATTTAATGCTTTGCAAGTTATTCTTAAAGCATGACTTTGATGTATTATATTATTCATTTATGGTTCATAACTACCTTGTATTACGTTGTTATCAAAATTTTGCATTGTCGTTACACTTTTGATTCAACTAATCCTTAGTAGATGTTCATTGAACACTAAATTACCCTTGAAACTTATCTTAACCAAACTTACTTTGGTGCGGACTTGTATTTTGCAACTGAGATGAACAACCCTATTATAGGGGATTATTTACGCAAAAGCGTTTAGATGTTTGTGCACAATACATTGTACGAAGGGCTAATCACCCTAAATACGAGGAGTCCCAACAGTCTTATGATTGTTTAGGTTTAAGTTGAAAGAAATACATAAAAACCTTGGACATAGTGCATGGTCTTGTGACCCTCAGATAATTTCCAGTATCAGTTTTTGATTATTGATATAAAGATGTGTTATTCACTTCAATTGAGTTTATTCATTTCCAATTATTGTATTCTTTCAAGTGAGCATTTGTTTTGCTTACTCTTGCATATGCATAACCTTTGCAGCTAAAGTTGAGAAGGTTGACCAGCCAACCACTAGTAAAGGGAAAGGCAAGATGAACAAGTGTTGAAGACTTGTAAATCTATTGACATTTATGTTTTCAGATTTGGTTAAATTATGTTATGTAATTATTTACTTTTCCGCATTTGATGAATTATTTAAGGTTAGACAACCTAGATTTTATTGGTTTAAGTTTTGTAACCCTTTAATGGGAAGATTTATTGTTTAAATTTTATTATAGTTGGGTAGTTAGAAATTATTGTTTGTACAGTGAACACCAAATCATGTGGGAATGAAGTACCCATATTTGGGGGTGTCACATGTTGGTACCCATAGTGGCCAAATCACGTGGTAAGAAGGCTGCTTTCAGTGGAAAAGCAGGAGCATCTTTTGACTAAGTGGCTGCAGGAGCAGGTGCATATGACTGAGACGTCAGGCAAATGGATCCTGAGCATCTTGAAGGTTGATAGTGCCATAAGGGTCATCATCATCTTCAAATTTACTTCTTGAAGTGTTTCTAGAAGAGGATGAAGAGCATGCAGATGCCTATTCGTGTAACTCATCAATTCTTTCATGAATGGCCTGGGCGATTAACTTCAGATCTTTACTGGAACAATTCTTGATATTAGAAATATCAATGGAGCTGGAAGAACCAGTTTAACTAGTTTTTTATTCTTTTGTTTTACTAGAAGATCCTTTGGCAGGGATCGATTTAACTGGAATAATAGGGAGCGGAACAGAAGGAAACTCTTTCTGGACCTGAACTATAATTATATTAACATCAAATTTATCCCACCATTTGACAAAGAATTGGCGGGAAATGTGTGTAATCGGTGAAATGGTGGTTTGAGATGCCAAGTAACTATACTCTAGAGACTGAAAAACATGTTACCTTAGTTGGGGTTTGAAAGTCATACTGCCATTTAAGAATTTTAGGGGGAGCGGCCCTTTGTACCATGTATTGTGCACAAACATCTAAATGTTAGACGTACATAATCCCCTTATGTTAGGGTTGTTTGTCTCAATTTGAATTTAGAATTTCCGCACTATAGAAAGTTTAGTTTGGAACTAGCTTATCAGTGGTTCTAGAATTTTCGAACACTATTCATTTATAGACCAATTCAATCAATAAGAGTTTACTTGCTACTTGAAGGTTCAATACAATAATATAGAATTGAATAAGGTTATTTAAGTCAAAGATCAAATAACAACAATATACAATTGAGTAGACATGTTATACTTGCAAAGTACTACATTCAAAAGAGTTAAAACAAACTCATTTGAATAAATGTATTAAAACAATATATGCTTTGAATAGCAATAACAAGAAATAGGAAAGTGAAAATCGCTTGATATAACGAACTAGGTTACAATAGCTTATTCAACCATACACAAGATAGAATCAATAGGCTTGCTCAACTTTAATATAGGATTTGCATAATGATAATTTAGGACTAGAAAGCTTGCTTGAAAATAACAAAATAACGGAATTATGGAACTTTCATTCATTATAAAGAAAATAAAGTTAAGGAACTTGCCTCGGGTGTAAGCTACACAAATATAATAAACGTTCGCCAATTACCCTACATATACCATTAGAACCACAATACCAATTAGTTATATTAACATTAACTTCATTGGTTTTTCAGTTTTGTTAAGTCTATAGTCTTTAGCTTAGGATCTGATTATCCTAGTCATTCAAGTACCATAAATCTGAAATCCTAATTATATAATAGTACCCGACGTGGTGATTGCATAACAACACCAATTCTCATGACATTACATTACGAACTTTCTCAACTTACTAATTCATAATCCATAGTCTCAACTTTGTGATTACAATATGTTATTACATCTTATAACATGTTTTAGGTTCCTCTACAATCATTAAAATAAGTTAAGTTAGCATTCCCAAAGCTATGTTGTTAACAATTCAATTCTGCGTCTGCTAGACCCTTTGGCGGCGGTAGCCACCATGGTTAGCTTAGAGTCCCATGGTACGCAGAGGCAACATGACAAAGTGCCCAAAGGCGGTAGCCCCATGCTGAACACCTGAGAATAAGTTTTATAATAACGTGAATTGAAGCTCTGCTCTAACCAAAAGTTCCAATTTCTCCCAATTCTACAGCAATTCATTAAACTCAATAGCTACAAACTTACTACAACATTGCTAAGCATATGCATAACACTTCTAACAACAAAACAACCAAAATTTTAAGGATTAAAACCATATTTTTGTTGTTCTCTCCATTTTCACACATTTAGCGAATTCAATCACCAAATCCTTGTTTCTTAATCAAATTACACCATTTCAACTACGTTGTTTTCATTTCTTGATATACTAACACAATCTACAATCAATTTACAGATTCTATCAAGGATTGAACATCAAACTTTGGACTCAAACAAGACATTTTCATATATACGTAACACTCTTACTAGAGTATTCTTCCTCAACCCAATTTCACGTATTTAGTTACCAACAATTATGTATATATATGACAATAACATACAATAAAATCATGCATACATGTTTATACCCCAATCCAACATAACTTATCAATTTACAGTGGATAATCACTAAGAAATCAAAACATAGAAATTAGGAGAAAGTATACCTTTAATCCTTTGATTGTATGCTAACAATTGATGGTGACAACTTCTCCTTCCTCCTGACAAAAATCACAGAGAATTTTTCTCTTCCTCACAAACCCTCTCTCTGTTATCTAGTCTTAGGCAAAAACATGCGTAACATATATAAACTGACTCCCACGTTCGTTAAGTAAAAAAAATAATACATATGCGTCAGTTAAAATAAGCTAAAGGCCTCAAGGCCTTGTTTGGCTAATCACAACTCCCCCCTTCTAGATTATTTTTATAATATTTATATTATATAGTTTTTATTTATCACACATGTAATAATCCGATATTTTCTATATAATTAAATCGTAAATTTTATGTATAATTTTTTTTTTATTTATTTATTTTAAAGGTGAGAATATGTAATCGTAATGTGTATGTATTTATGTGATGAAATATAAAATATATTTATTACATGAATGATTATAAATAATTTTATTTTAGAATTATTGCTCATTATCAATTATATTCTTATAATAATTAATTTTATAGTAAAAATGTTTTTAATATTTATTTTCCATGAAAATATTATAATTATATTATTTAAATAATATATGAAATGATTAAAGCACAATTATAATAATTATTTTATTATATGAATTTGTTCAGCGTATTTAAGTTATTTATTTTAACTTAATTATTAATGTTGTATATGAAAGATAAATCAGATATTGAATCCAAATCCTAATTTTGGATTTTGATCAAGGAATGAGAATAATAATATAATATTAATTATATTTTGATTTTTCAGTGCTATAAATAAGTATTGTATGTATGCATTGGTCAATGGTGGTGCAGTATTTGGAAAACCCTAATGTTATCGATAAACCCTAGTTTCGAAGTCAAATGAGAATTTAAAATCTGTCTAGAAACTATGTTATGTGATTAATGATATTTATTATAATATTATATTATTTATATTTCAGTGCTATAAATGTGTATTGTATATGGGTGTGGACTGTTAATGGTTGTTCAATTATGATGTATCATGACCAAGCCCTATCATTAAATTGTGAAACCCTAATTTAAAACTCCATTATGAGTTCGAAAATATTTTGTAATTGTATTATCATGATTAAGAATAAGAATTATGGAATTTAAAGTTAATTAGGAAAACCCTAATTTTTGAAAGCCTGATTAATATTTATAAACCCTAATTTCTATATTTGGAACCCTAATTGTCAACTTGGGGAAACCCTGATTACAAAATTATAATATTTAATGTTAATTAGTAGACCTAAACCTAATTAGCAAGTTTTAAGTAATTAAAAACCTGAACTATTTTAAGAAACTGTAACGACCCGGAAATTCGGATCGTCTAGAATTTAACTTTAAAGAATTAGTTATTAATAAAATGGATTTTTATTAATAATATTATGTGCTATGTGTTTAATAATCGTTCTATAACCTAGGATGATTATAATTCGGGAGGATTCTGGCTACGAGCTAGACTAAGCGATAAGAATTTTTAAGACAAAAATGAAAATTTTTCGGGAACAAAAATATTTCCGGGGAAAAAGACGAAATAGGCAATATTCACCTGACGAAACCTAAGGGTTAGGGTTTGAATAACCTAAGCCTTTCTGAGAGTTCGGTATGTCGGAATGACATTCTATCGAAAGATTTGACGATAATATAACATGAAAAGTTAAGTAAGCTGATAAAAGTTTTTCTCGAAAAACATGCAAAAATCGAACGAAATAAAAATGAAGAAAAGTACTGTTATGTACTTTTCATTCATTTAGCTACGTTAGGGTAAAACGTGAAGGAAAACACTTAACGCCAAAAAGTGTTTTTCAGTTTTTCGGAAATTCGAGGAATACGTAAAAGTTAATAGGTAAAGGAAAGACGAAATATCCAAAAATATTTGGATTTCGAGAATCGCAGTTTTTAAAACTGTCGAACGAAACCTGGAAGACTGAACCACGAAACTTACAGTGTGAGACCCCAGATTTTATCAATAAAGATTTAAATTTTGTAGAAATAATTTTTTTATATTATGGTGTGAATTTGAGATAATATTATAGTTGTGGGTAGTATTTATAAATATTGCAAAGTATGCAAGTGGTTATATTATATTCGATTGGTCGGGAATATTCGATTTAGCGGGGAATATTAAATGCAACTACTCAATCATTGGTGGACCCACAATGTAATTATTGTTTCGGATTGAGAAAACGACAAAAATATTTTATTGAAATAACGACGGAAGTTTTACCGTTGATCTTGTTGAACTACTCGGTAGTAAAAGTACGATGAATACGTGTGGTTGCATAGTAGTAGCACTACGGTATTGATTATTGATGCTTATGTGAGAAGTCACTTTCGGTTTGATTCCATTATTGTCGATTAATAATATGAATTATTATAGCGATAATGACGTTTTGTTTTATTCGTATTATTAACGTAATAAAAGCGAAACATCTTTTATATAAAATGTAATACTTTATTAAAGTTATTCTATAAATAGAATATATTATATTTTATTATGCATAGTGTTGCATAGTGTTTTGCATAGTGTTGCATAGTGTTTGCATAGTAAAATGTTTTATATAAATAGAATATATGATATTTTATTTAAAAGATTTTGCTTTAAATATGGACCGTCGTCGATTAAAGTAAATCAATCTGGACCGTTCATGGATTAGTTACTATGCATTCCATTTTCCTATAAATAGAAGCTCATTCCTTCATTATTTTCTTACTTAATTCAATGAAACTCTAGAGAGAAAATTATAGAGAGAAGCTATAGAGAAAATCTATAGAGAGAAAGAAGAAGAGTATTCTCGCCTTTACTTTGCTAATATTCAGGTTCTTCTAAGGTAGGGAATATTATTTGTTGTACCTGTAAGTAAGGGTGTTATTCTTTCTTATTCATGAAGAGAACTTCATTATTCCATTCATTATTATTACTGTTGGAATAACTTTTAAATCAAAAGTGGCATACCCTATACATAACTTTTGTATACGCATGATACCCTATACTTGGTGAAATCCTTATATTATTCCATTCTTATTTATTCGTTTGGAATAACTTTTGATACACGGAATCCCCTATACTTGGTGATCTTCTTCATTATTCCATTCTTTATTATTTTGTTGGAATATCCTGTGCGTGTGTTTTACACCTACACAGTTCCATTGTTTATTATTCCGCATTTATTATTCTCATTGGAATATCACATGCATTTTTTTACAGGACTTCGGACCGGTTTCCATTGTTTATTATTCAACATTTATTATTACATTGGATCATCCGTCGATTGTGAATTTCACCGACTGGTTCCGATTATTATTATTCTATTGGAATAACTCTTTGCATCATCTGATCTGCACCGCATGCATGGTGATTTCATTGTTATTCCATTCTTTATTATACTCGGTTGGTTAAAGCTTTGACTTCTATACTCCATGAAATTAATGGAATATCCTTGATATTTGCGCTTCATCCAGTATTTTTCATGGAAATATTCTTCTGAGCATTCTTGAATTTTACTCTACAAAGAAGTATCATGTTGACAACTTGGACGTTATTGGTTCTTGGATAAATTAATTCTTGAACTTGTTTTATTGAATTATTATGTCATTGTCATCATCCTCATGTTATATTATGTTGAAAGTTATCTATGTCTTACGTGCATAGATGAACTTGGTATGATTATGACCAGGGATCATTCGGTATAATCATGACCTGCTATAAATAATGTGATAAAAGTCTTCAGTGGCCTGTAATGCTTTGATGGATAGTTTTTGGTATGATTATGACCAGGGGTGATTCGGTATAGTCATGACCATTGATGATTTGATGAAAATCCTTGACCATGGTACAGGGATGATTAGATATTGTGGTTTATTCATTAAGCTGAGTCTCAGTGATAAAAATTGATGAAAACCTTTTAAATTATAAAAGATAGTAGACTTTATTCTCTACTTGACTCTTTTAATGGATTGCATATTCCGCTGCAGTTAAACTGGTTGTCTATTGTATTTTATCAGTTTAACATTGTTGAAGACTATTGATAATTTATTCTGCATTATCTTAGTCATAATATTTCTTACTGGGCTAGTTGAGCTCACCCTTTCTTTCACTGTTCTCTTCAGGAAATGAGAATATAGCTGGGACGAGTCGGGGAAAAGAGTGATGGTCCTGAAGATACCAGTAGTAGTCCTCACCATTCTGTTAAATAGTGTGACAATAAATGTAATGAGGACTCCTTGAGTATGGATATTGTCTAAATGACAATATTCCTATTAGAACTCTCAGTTTATGTATTGTCGTATGTTACATGACAGATGTATAATTAAGTTTGTATTTGAATTTATATACCATGTAAGTGGCGACCCAAGATGGGTGACGTATACCTAATTTTGGGGGCGTCACAATTGGTATCAGAGCTTAGGGATATGATCCCTGGCTAAGATGTGAGAATAGTACTAGGAGGGGAGAGACGGGGAATACCTTCGCTAGTATGACCTACCTAAGTTTATTTGGTATTTGATTGGTCGGTCAGAGTATAGTGATAATATGTTGCATGTCAATTAACCCTTATTTTGTGGCAGTGTTTGAAAATGGCATCCGAGAATGTTGAGAATAGAAATGGAGCACAGGAGACTGTTGATTCTCCACAGATCAATAATCAGGACAATGTGCAACAGGATGGTGATAATCCTCCTGTAAATAACAACACTGATCAATTGACGAACGACGGTACGTTTAAAAGGTTTTAGAATTCATGCAACATCGGTAAAGCGACTCTGCCCAAAACGTAGGTGGAAACACGGAAAACTCTCGGCGGTCACCGCTAAACAATTCAAGGAGCCGGGACCACCGGAGTTTAAGGAGAGCCAAAACCACTTACGGCGGAAGCATGGATAAAGCAGATTACCAAGATATTTGATGTCTTGGGATGCTCAGGAGCAAAAGGTTCCTTTTGCCACCTTTATGTTGCTTGCGGAGAGGCGATTCTTGGTGGGAATCGGTAAAAGCGTACTCAACTTCTTTGTCTTGAAGATATCTTGGGAGAAGTTCCAGGAGCTGTTCAAGGACAAATACTTTCCTGAAAGTATTTGCCACATGAAGGAGGTGGAGTTTATCAAGTTGGAACAAAACAATATGACCGTGTCGCAATACGAGGCAAAATTTACGGAGTTATCACGGTTTGCGTCCCACTTGGTGGATAATGAAGAGAGAATGGCGCGAATGTTTTTAAGAGGTTTGAAGCCGGAGATACGTCAACATCTTATTTCTCATAAACTGTGTTTTTATTCAGATGTTGTAAATAGGGCTTAGTTAGTGGAGCGCGATAACGAGTCAACGCAACTAAAAGAGAGCAGCCGACAAAATTATAATACCAGCGAGAGTAGTCATCGAAGCGGTGACAACAAGCGTGGAGGGAATCAACAGGCCAGATATGGTAACCACTTCGGTGGTAATCAGGGCCAAAATAATAAGAATGGACATTTCAAGAAAAGGAGATTCAACAATGATGGAAAGACGTCAGCACCAGCACCTGTTGTTAAGGAAGGAGAAGGACCACCTATTATATGCTTCAAATGCGGAGAGAGGACACATCGGTCCAAACTGCTATGCCATGCCGTCAAAAGCATGTTATAATTGTGGAAGAGAAGGTCACTTAGCTCGATTTTGTCGTTTCATCAAGAGAAATTCAACTAGGATGGAGGCACCAAAGGTCATCCCGCACAAACCAAAGCCGATAGTTTAAGAGAGCGTTTTTTCTCGTGACGAGGAACCCGAATAAAATTATCACGGGTAAGTTAATCATAAGCTCTTGCGAAGTCTATATCGTGTTAGATACCGGTTCTACCCACTCTTTTATTTCACCTAGTTGTGTTCAACGTTTAAATTTGACTCAAGAAGTTAAACTTTGACTTATTGGTTGAAACTTAGTTAGTAGGAGCCTTTATTACCGCTTACTATTTTTAAATCTTGTTTGATTCAAATAAACATTTTCACGTTACTCATCGATCTTATCTTTTGAAAATATTTGGCTTTGATGTGATTTTGAAATCAATTGGTTAACTACTCATCATGCTTTTTCGTAAGGTTGTTAGCTTTTATATTAATAACAACCTCATATACTGAATTCAAAGTAACCAAACCCTAAAGTTAATCATTGTTATATCAAGCCATAAGTAAAGAGCCCCGAACCTTTCGTTGATTGACTTCCTTGTGTGGAATGCACCGCCGGACTTTTCGTAGGCGACATCGTGAATGAAGATGGCAAGTTTATAGGTATCATTGTGAGGTGCTATCTAGGTTAAGGGATAGAAGTCCCAGTTGGTATCAATGTGATGTACTATCCAAGTCTTGGATGAGAGTCACAGTTTTGAATGATATTTCTATTATTAATAAATTTCCTGGCATATTCTTGAAGACTTCTTAGCCTACTTAGAGCGTGAAATCGAATTTTGTATTGACCCCAGTACAAAAACCCATTTCTTAAACCCTCAAATATTTCTTCAACTAAAAGGATCTGTTTACGTGGATTATGATGAAAGTCATAATAAAAGCATTGGACTAATGAAAATCATGGGTATACGTGGTATTAGTAAGTGTTATAATGAGTTATGTTGGTTAGTATGTGAAAACATGAAAGTTTCTTAGAAATCACAAAGAGTTGAAAATCAGATTTTGGTGAAAAACGTAACATGAAATTCAATTGACCATATCTCCTATTATATTTTGAATTTTTGAATGTGGTCAAGTCCTAGAGTTAGATCTATGAGTTACCTAACTAATCCAAGTGGAATTACTGGAAAAGGTGTTGTAGATTTTTGTGTGGACTGATTTTAGCAAAGGAGTGCAAAGCTGCAAAAACTGAAAAAGTTGCTGCCATGATTTTAGAGGGGCTGTTTCGGCCACTTAAATTATGAGAAAAATTCTGGCCTTTTGGGACATGAAAGTATATGGTATAAAGTACCTCCTGTCCAAAAATGAGCTCATTCTGACTTAAAATGAGCAAGTTATGACTATTTCAATATTTAGGTTTTTCCGACGAAAAACGCTATAACCAAGTTCTATAACTCCAATGACTATGAAATTTAAACTGGAGGCTCACATTAACATGTGTAAGGTCCTGCCAAGATTTGGGAATTTTGGAGTTAAACTTGAGGTAGCTAATTTCTTAAGGAATTAATTAGAAATTGATTTTTGAAAAATAGTAAATGAATTTTAAAATTTCGAAAAATATATTTTCATTATGAGACTATATTATGCTAAATCCCAGAAAAGAAATATTTTTGGGACTGATTTGGTATTGTTCATGAAAATAGTTTAATTACGAACATATGAGTTAAATATGTTATGTGAAAGTAACAAAAGTTGAAAATAGGATTTTATGGCTAGAGAATCCTATATAGAGTATATGCATATTTTTTTTGATGAGGATTTGATCATTGGTGATGATATCTTATGAGTATGGCATTTTTGAATGATTAAATGCATAATATGGTAAAGCGTAAACAATTGAAATAAATTGTTTATAAATTTAAGAAGTGATTAAAATATTGTTATAATATTAATGATATTAGATTATAAGATTATTAAGTGATTGATAACATGGGGATATTCTTGAATCCTGGATAAATTATATTATAAATGTTTAATATTTATCCTTTATCTCATTTGATTGATTCTTTATATCATTGACATGATCCTCATGCTCATATTATGTTGAAAGTCATCTGTGGCTCACGTGCATAGATGGACTTGGTATGATTATGACCAGGGATTGTTCGGTATAATCATAACCGTAATTGAAAACACGATTATCTTTGGCCGTAGTGCATGGATAATTTGTGGTCGTGATACTAATGAATACACGATTATATTTTATGGTAGTAGTGTCATGGATAATTTGTGGTCGTGATACTAATGAATACATTATTATCTTTATCTTTGGTAGTAGTGCATGGATAATTTGTGGTCGTGATACTAATGAATACACGATTATCTTTGGTAGTAGTGCATGGATAATTTGTGGTCGTGATACTAATAATGAATACACGATTATCTTTGGTAGTAGTGCATGGATAATTTGTGGTCGTGATACTAATGAATACACAATTATCTTTGGTAGTAGTGCATGGATAATTTGTGGTCGTGATACTAATGAATACACGATTATCTTTGGTAGTAGTGCATGGATAATTTGTGGTCGTGATACTAATGAATACACGATTATCTTTGGTAGTAGTGCATGGATAATTTGTGGTCGTGATACTAATGAATACACGATTATCTTTGGTAGTAGTGCATAGATAATTTGTGGTCGTGATACTTAATGAATACACGATTATCTTTGGTAGTAGTGCATGGATAATTTGTGGTCGTGATACTAATGAATACACGATTATCTTTGGTAGTAGTGCATGGATAATTTGTGGTCGTGATATTAATGAATACATTATTATCTTTGGTAGTAGTGCATGGATAATTCGTGGTCGTGATACTAATGAATATCCTTGGCACATAGTGCGGGGATGATTCGATGATATGGATTAATTATTGGTGAGAGTCTCAAAGAATGAAATATTAATTCATGGATGTGGTAAAAGTCATCTTTGGTAGTAGTGCATTGATAGACTTGGTATGATTATGACCACGGATTATTCGGTATAATCATGATCGTAAAAAAACGAATATCCTTGGCGATGAGTGCATGGATAATTCATGGTTGTGATACTTATTAAGGCTGCGTCTCGGCATTATTGGTTTTACGATTGTATATCTTTTTGCACATGTCAGAATGTTAAAAGATGAATTGTTAATGAATATCTTTGGCGGATTACGAAGATGAATTTAATATTTTAACGATAAAGGTATTCAAGGTATCCTCACCTCTTTATCATACCAGTGCGTTACCCTAATTTCGAGGAGAAATTCCATAAGGAGGGGAGATTGTGAGACCCCAGATTTTATCAATAAAGATTTAAATTTTGTAAAATAATTTTTAATATTATGGTGTGAATTTGAGATAATATTATAGTTGTGGGTAGTATTTATAAATTTTTAAAGTATGCAAGTGGTTATATTATATTCGATTGGTGGGGAATATTCGATTTAGCGGGGAATATTCGTATAACGGCTCAATCATTGGTGGACCCCACATAATGTAATTATTGTCGGATTGAGAAAACGACAAAAATATTTTATTGAAATAACGATTTAAGTTTTTCCGTTGATCTTGTTGAACTACTTTCGGTAGTAAAAGTACACGATGTCGTGTGGTTGCATAGTAGCACTTGCGGTATTGATTATTGATGCTTATGTGAGAAGTCACTCGGTTTGATTCCATTATTGTCGATTAATAATATGAATTATTATAGCGATAATGACGTTTTGTTTTATTCAGTATTATTAACGTAATAAAATGAAACATCTTTTTATATAAAAATGAATACTTTATTAAAGTTATTCTATAAATAGAATATATTATATTTTATTATGCATAGTGTTGCATAGTGTTTTTGCATAGTGTTTGTATAGTAGTAAAATGTTTTTATATAAATAGAATATATGATATTTTATTTAAAAGATTTTGCTTTAAATATGGACCGCCGTCAGATTAAAGTAAATCAATCTGACCGCTCATGGATTAATTACTTATGCATTCCATTTTCCTATAAATAAAGCTCATTCCTTCATTATTTTCTTACGAATTCACCAAACTCTAGAGAGAAATTATAGAGAGAAGCTATAGAGAAAAATCTATAGAGAGAAAGAAGAAGAGTATTCTCGCTACTTCACTTTGCCAATATTCATTCTTCTAAGGTAGGAAATATTATTTGTTGTACCGTAAAGGGTGTTATTCTTTCTTATTCATGAAGAGAACTTCATTATTCCATTCATTATTATTCTGTTGGAATAACCTGTAAAAGTGGCATACCCTATACATAACCTGTATATGCGGCATACCCTATACTTGGTGAAATCCTTATATTATTCCATTCTTATTTATTCTGTTGGAATAACTTGTATACGCGGAATCCCCTATACTTGGTGATCTTCTTCTGTTATTCCATTCTTTATTATTCTGTTGGAATATCATGTCTGCATGTGTTTTTAACCGGACTGGTTCCATTGTTTATTATTCGCATTTATTATTACTCGTTGGAATATCACATGCATCGTGTGTTTTACACCTGACACGGTTCCATTGTTTATTATTCAACATTTATTATTCATTTGATCATCCTGCTTGCGATTGTGAATTTCACCGACTGGTTCCGTTATTATTATTACTGTTGGAATAACTTTTGCCATCACAAAGTACCGCATGCATGGTGATTTCTTTTGTTATTCCATTCTTTATTATACTCAATTGGTTAAAGCTTTGACTTCTATACTCCATGAAATTAATGGAATATCCTTGATATTTGCGCTTCATCCATCCATTTTTTCATGGAAATATTCTTCCGAGCATTCTTGAATTTTACTCTCTGAAAGAAGTATCATGTTGACAACTTGGGCGTTATTGGTTCTTGGATAAATTAATTCTTGAACTTGTTTTATTGAATTATTATGTCATTGTCATCATCCTCATATTATATTATGTTGAAAGTTATCTATGTCTTACGTGCATAGATGAACTTGGTATGATTATGACCAGGGATCATTCGGTATAATCATGACTTGCTATAAATAATGTGATAAAAGTCTTCGATGGCTTCAGAATGCTTTGATGGATAGTTTTTGGTATGATTATGACCGGGGGTGATTCGGTATAGTCATGACCATTGATGATTTGATGAAAATCCTTGACCATGGTACGAGGATGATTAGATATTGTGGTTTATTCATTAAAATTTGAGTCTCGATGATAAAATTGATGAAAACCTTTTAAATTATAAAAAAGATAGTAGACTTTATTCTCTACTTGACTCTTTTAATGGATTGCATATTCATTGCAGATTAAACCGGTTGTCTATTGTATTTTATCGGTTTAACATTGTTGAAGACTATTGATAATTTATTCTGCATTATCTTAGTCATAATATTTCTTCTTGGGCTAATTGAGCTCACCCTTTCTTTCACCGTTTCTCTTGAAAATGAGAATATATAGCCGGGACGAGTCGGGGAAAAGAGTGATGGTCCTGAAGATACCATTAGTAGTCCTCACCATTACTGTGAAATAGTGTGACAATAAATGTAATGAGGACTCCTTGAGTATGGATATTATCTAAAATGACAATATTCCTATTAGAACTCTCGGTTTATGTATTGTCGTATGTTACGACGGTTGTATAATTAAGTTTGTATTTGAATTTATATACCATGTAAGTGGCGACCCAAGATGGGTGACGTATACCTAATTTTGGGGCGTCCACAATTGGTATCGAGCTTAGGGATATGATCCTGGCTAAGATGTGAGAATAAGAACTAGGAGGGAGAGACGGGGAATACCTTCATTTAGTATGACCTACCTAAGTTTATTTGGTATTTGATTGGTCGGGAGAGTATAGTGATAATATGTTGTATGTCAATTAACCCTTATTTTGTGGCGGTGTTTGAAAATGGCATCCGAGAATGTTGAGAATAGAAATGGAGCACGGAGAGACTGTTGATTCTCCACGATCAATAATCGGAGACAATGTGCAACAGGATGGCGATAATCCTCCCGTAAATAACAACACCGATCAATTGATGAAACGACGATGCGTTTAAAGGTTTTAAATTCATGCAACATCGGTAAAAGCGACTCTGCCCAAAACGTAGGGTGGAAACACGGAAAAACTCTCGCGGCGGTCACCGCTAAACAATTCAAGGAGCTGGGACCACCGGAGTTTAAGGAGAGCCAAAACCACTTACGGCGGAAGCATGGATAAAGCAGATTACCAAGATATTTGATGTCTTGGGATGCTCCGAGGAGCAAAAGGTTCCTTTCACCGCCTTTTATGTTTGCGGAGAGGCGATTCTTGGTGGGAATCGGTAGAAACGTACTCAACCCTTTGTCTTCAAGATATCTTGGGAGAAGTTCCAGAGTCGCTTCAACGACAAATACTTTCCCCAAAGTATTCGCCACATGAAGGAGGTGGAGTTTATCAAGTTGGAACAAAACAATATGACCGTGTCGCAATACGAGGCAAAATTTATGCGGAGTTATCACGGTTTAAATCCACTGGTGGATAATGAAGAGAAATGGCGCGAATGTTTTTAAGAGGTTTGAAGCCAGAGATCGTCCAACATCTTATTTCTCATAAACCGTGTTTTATTCGATGTTGTAAATAGGGCTTGAGTTAGTGGAGCGCGATAACGAGTCAACGACAACTAAAAGAGAGCGGTAAACAAAAATTATAATACCAAATGAGAGTAGTCATCGAAGCGGTGACAACAAGCGTGGAGGGAATCAACAAAGCGATATATGGTAACCACTTCGGTGGTAATCGAGGCCAAAATAATAAGAATGGACATTTCAAGAAAAGGAGATTCAACAATGATGGAAAGACGTCGGACCAAACACTGTTGTTAAGGAAGGAGAAGGACCACCTATTATATGCTTCAAATGCGGAGGAGAGGGACACATCGGTCCAAATGCCATGCCATCCAAAGCATGTTATAATTGTGGAAGAGAAGGTCACTTAGCTCGATTTTGTCGTTCATCAAGAGAAATTCAACTAGGATGGAGGCACCAAAGGTCATCCCAGATAAAACCAAAGCCGGTAGTTTAAGAGAGCGTTTTTTTTCTCGTGACGAGGAACCTAATAAAATTATCACGGGTAAGTTAATCATAAGCTCTTGCAAGTCTATATCGTGTTAGATACCAGTTCTACCCACTCTTTTATTTCACCTAGTTGTGTTCAACGTTTAAATTTGACTCAAGAGAAGTTAAACTTTGACTTATTGGTTGAAACTTCGTTAGTAGGAGCCTTTGTTACCGCTTACTATTTTTAAATCTTGTTTGATTCAAATAAACATTTTCACGTTACTTCGTCGATCTTATCTTTTGAAAATATTTGGCTTTGATGTGATTTTCTAATCAATTGGTTAGCTACTCATCATGCTTTTCGTAAGGTTGTTAGCTTTTATATTCATAACAACCATTTACCACGAATTCAAAGTAACCAAACCCTAAAGTTAATCATTGTCATATCAAGCCATAAGTAAAGAGCCCCGAACCTTTCGTTGATTGACTTCCTTATGTGGAATGCACCGCCGGACTTTACAGAGGCAACATCGTGAATGAAGATGGCAAGTTTATAGGTATCATTGTGAGAGGTGCTATCTAGGTTAAGGGATAGAAGTCCCATTGGTATCAATGTGATGTACTATCCAAGTCTTGGATGAGAGTCACGCTTTTGAATGATATTTCTATTATTAATAAATTTCTTGGCATATTCTTGAAGACTTCTTAGCCTACTTAGAGCGTGAAATCGAATTTTGTATTGACCCGATCTGAAAACCCATTTCTTAAACCCTCAAATATTTCTTCAACTAAAAGGATCTGCTTTTACGTGGATTATGATGAAAGTCATAATAAAAGCATTGGACTAATGAAAATCATGGGTATACGTGGTATTAGTAAGTGTTATAATGAGTTATGTTGGTTAGTATGTGAAAACATGAAAGTTTCTTAGAAATCACAAAGAGTTGAAAATCGATTTTTGGTGAAAAACGTAACATGAAATTCAATTGACCATATCTCCTATTATATTTTGAATTTTTGAATGTGGTCAAGTCCTAGAGTTAGATCTATGAGTTACCTAACTAATCCAAGTGGAATTACTGGAAAAGGTGTTGTAGATTTTTGTGTGAACTGATTTTAGCAAAGGAGTGCAAAGCTGCAAAAAACCCTAAAAAAACTGCTGCCATGATTTTAGAGGGGCTGTTTCGGCCACTTAAATTATGAGAAAAATTCTGGCCTTTTGGGACATGAAAGTATATGGTATAAAGTACCTCCTGTCCAAAAATGAGCTCATTCTGACTTAAAATGAGCAAGTTATGACTATTTCAATATTTAGGTTTTTCGACGAAAAAACTATAACAAGTTCTATAACTCCGATGACTATGAAATTTAAACTGGAGGCTCACATTAACATGTGTAAGGTCCTGCCAAGATTTGGGAATTTTGGAGTTAAACTTGAGGTAGCTAATTTCTTAAGGAATTAATTAGAAATTGATTTTTGAAAAATAGTAAATGAATTTTAAAAATTTTAGAAAAATATATTTTCATTATGAGACTATATTATGCTAAATCCCAGAAAAGAAATATTTTTGGGACTGATTTGGTATTGTTCATGAAAATAGTTTAATTACTGAACATATGAGTTAAATATGTTATGTGAAGTAACAAAGTTGAAAATAGGATTTTATGGCTAGAGAATCCTATATAGAGTATATGCATATTTTTTGATGAGGATTTGATCATTGGTGATAATATCTTATGAGTATGGCATTTTGAATGATTAAATGCATAATATGGTAAAGCGTAAACAATTGAAATAAATTGTTTATAAATTTAAGAAGTGATTAAAATATTGTTATAATATTAATGATATTAGATTATAAGATTATTAAGTGATTGATAACATGGGGATATTCTTGAATCTGGATAAATTATATTATAAATGTTTAATATTTATCCTTTATCTCATTTGATTGATTCTTTATATCATTGACATGATCCTCATGCTTATATTATGTTGAAAGTCATCTCGCGGCTCACGTGCATAGATGGACTTGGTATGATTATGACCAGGGATTGTTCGGTATAATCATAACCGTAATTGAAAACACGATTATCTTTGGCCATAGTGCATGGATAATTTGTGGTCGTGATACTAATGAATACACGATTATATTTGGCCGTAGTGCATGGATAATTTGTGGTCGTGATACTAATGAATACACGATTATCTTTGGAAGTAGTGCATGGATAATTTGTGGTCGTGATACTAATGAATACACGATTATCTTTGGCCGTAGTGCATGGATAATTTGTGGTCGTGATACTAATAAATACACGATTATCTTTGGCCGTAGTGCATGGATAATTTGTGGTCGTGATACTAATGAATACACAATTATCTTTGTAGTAGTAGTGCATGGATAATTTGTGGTCGTGATACTAATGAATACACGATTATCTTTGGTAGTAGTGCATGGATAATTTGTGGTGCGTGATACTAATGAATACACGATTATCTTTGGTAGTAGTGCATGGATAATTTGTGGTCGTGATACTAATGAATACACGATTATCTTTGGCCGTAGTGCATGGATAATTTGTGGTCGTGATACTAATGAATACACGATTATCTTTGGCCGTAGTGCATGGATAATTTGTGGACGTGATACTAATGAATACACGATTATCTTTGGCCGTAGTGCATGGATAATTTGTGGTCGTGATATTAATGAATACATGATTATCTTTGGCCGTAGTGCATGGATAATTCGTGGTCGTGATACTAATGAATATCCTTGGCCTTTAGTGCAGGGATGATTCGATGATATGGATTAATTATTGAGCTGAGTCTCAGCAATGAAATATTAATTCATGGATGTGGTAAAAGTCATCTTTGGCCGTAGTGCATTGATAGACTTGGTATGATTATGACCACGGATTATTCGGTATAATCATGATCAGAAAACACGAATATCCTTGGCCAAGATGGTGCATGGATAATTCGTGGTTGTGATATTATTAAGGCTGCGTCTAAGCATTATTGGTTTTACGTTGTATATCTTTGCTTTTGTAGTGCAAAGATGAATTGTTAATGAATATCTTTGGCGGATTAATGAAAGATGAATTTAATATTTTAACGATAAAGGTATTCAAGGTATCCTCACCTCTTATCATACCAGTACGTTCCCTAATTTCGAGGAGAAATTCCATAAGGAGGGAGATTGTGAGACCCCAGATTTTATCAATAAAGATTTAAATTTTGTAGAAATAATTTTTTAATATTATGGTGTGAATTTGAGATAATATTATAGTTGTGGGTAGTATTTATAAATTTTTTAAAGTATGCAAGTGGTTATATTATATTCGATTGGTCGGGGAATATTCGATTTAGCGGGGAATATTAAATGACAACGGCTCAATCATTGGTGGACCCTAACGAAATTATTGTCGGATTGAGAAAACGACAAAAATATTTTATTGAAATAACGACGGAAGTTTTACTGTTGATCTTGTTGAACTACTCAAGAGTAAAAAAATACGATGTCGTGTGGTTGCATAATAGCACACGGTATTGATTATTGATGCTTATGTGAGAAGTCACTCGGTTTGATTCCATTATTGTCGATTAATAATATGAATTATTATAGCGATAATGACGTTTTTGTTTTATTCAGTATTATTAACGTAATAAAAGCGAAACATCTTTTATATAAAAATGAATACTTTATTAAAGTTATTCTATAAATAGAATATATTATATTTTATTATGCATAGTGTTGCATAGTGTTTTTGCATAGTGTTGTATAGTGTTTGCATAGTAAAATGTTTTTATATAAATAGAATATATGATATTTTATTTAAAAGATTTTGCTTTAAATATGGATAGTCAGATTAAAGTAAATCAATACGGACCGTTCATGGATTAATTACTATGCATTCCATTTTCCTATAAATAGAAGCTCATTCCTTCATTATTTTCTTACAAATTCACTTTGAAACTCTGAGAGAGAAAATTATAGAGAGAAGCTATAGAGAAAATCTATAGAGAGAGAGAAGAAGAGTATTCTCGCTACTTCACTTTTGCCAATATTCGGTTCTTTTAAGGTAGGAAATATTATTTGTTGTACAGTAAAGGGTGTTATTCTTTCTTATTCATGAAGAGAACTTCATTATTCCATTCATTATTATTCATTTGAATAACTTGTAAAAAAGTGGCATACCCTATACATAACTTCTGTATATGCTGTGGCATACCCTATATACTTGGTGAAATCCTTATATTATTCCATTCTTATTTATTACATTGGAATAACTCAGATATTGAATCCCCTATACTTGGTGATCTTCTTCATTATTCCATTCTTTATTATTACATTGGAATATCATATGCATGTTTTACACACCGACTGGTTCCATTGTTTATTATTCCGCATTTATTATTACATTTGGAATATCACATGTCGTGTGTTTTACACCGGGACCGGTTCCATTGTTTATTATTCAACATTTATTATTACATTGGATCATCCTCAATAGGCTTGAATGAATTTCACATTTTGGTTCCGTTTATTATTATTACATTGGAATAACTTTGTCTATCTGCAAGCACCGCATGCATGGTGATTTCTTTGTTATTCCATTCTTTATTATACTCGGTTGGTTAAAGCTTTGACTTTCTATACTCCATGAAATTAATGGAATATCCTTGATATTTGCGCTTCATCCAGTATTTTTCATGGAAATATTCTTCTGAGCATTCTTGAATTTTACTCTACAAAGAAGTATCATGTTGACAACTTGGACGTTATTGGTTCTTGGATAAATTAATTCTTGAACTTGTTTTATTGAATTATTATGTCATTGTCATCATCCTCATGTTATATTATGTTGAAAGTTATCTATGTCTTACGTGCATAGATGAACTTGGTATGATTATGACCAGGGATCATTCGGTATAATCATGACTGCTTATAAATAATGTGATAAAAAAGTCTTCAAAGGGCTGTAATGCTTTGATGGATAGTTTTGGTATGATTATGACCGGGGGTGATTCGGTATAGTCATGACCATTGATGATTTGATGAAAATCCTTGACCATGATACGGGGATGATTAGATATTGTGGTTTATTCATTAAAATTTGAGTCTCGGTGATAAAAATTGATGAAAACCTTTTAAATTATAAAAGATAGTAGACTTTATTCTCTACTTGACTCTTTTAATGGATTGCATATTCACTACTGATTAAACCGGTTGTCTATTGTATTTTATCGGTTTAACATTGTTGAAGACTATTGATAATTTATTCGCATTATCTTAGTCATAATATTTCTTCTTCTTGGCTAATTGAGCTCACCCTTTCTTTCACTTTTTCTCTTTAGGAAATGAGAATATAGCCGGAGACGAGTCGGGAAAAAGAGTGATGGTCCCGAAGATACCATTAGTAGTCCTCACCATTCATTAAATAGTGTGACAATAAATGTAATGAGGACTCCTTGAGTATGGATATTATCTAAATGACAATATTCCTATTAGAACTCTCAGTTTATGTATTGTCGTATGTTACACGACAGATGTATAATTAAGTTTGTATTTAAATTTATGTACCATGTAAGTGGCGACCCAAGATGGGTGACGTATACCTAATTTTGGGGGCGTCACATACAGGCTAAGTTTCGTGAATAGTAAGGAGGTTAACTAAGGAGGTGGAAATAGTAAACTTAAGTGTTAAGTAAACTTATGAGTTAAGCAAACTTAAAGGCTAAGTAGACTTAAGTGTTAAGTAAACTTAAGAAATAAGTTAACTTAGTCCTTAAGCCATGAATAGTAAGGAGGTTAAGGGGGGCGAAATGACTGTTTTGCCCTAGCTTTAGATTTTCTATAAATAGGAAGCTAACTTTCTTTTAAATGAGATTTTGAGAATTCTACACTTTGAAAGAGAGAGAAGGAGCTCGAATGGGAGGATGGGAAGGAGAAGGAAGAAGAAAAATTAGCTCGGGAGCAACCTTTGTCTGACGGAAAGAGATTAAATGAAAACGGTAATTTGAATCCTAGTCTTTTATAAATTTTCTTTAAGTTTTTATGACTAAAAACATAACTTAATGAGAATAAAAAGTAGGCGATGTTAGGGATGATTTCTTATGGTTGAAATCGTAAGAAAATGAAGAAATAAGAATTAAAAGTTTAGTTTATAAATTTCTTAAGGAAGTATAAGATTCGCAATAAATTAGAACGATCCGAGTGGATTATATCAATAAGTAGATGTAATAAGTAAGGAATGATGTTCTATAACATCAAATTCCAATAACAAGTGAAATCGTAATCCAAAATATTGATTAAAATGAAGAACGAACGAAGAACATGAAAAACATGCGAAGAACATGAAGAACGTTGTTGATGGACAAATTTAAAGCTATCGTAGGATAATTGTTGTTGATGGACAAGTTTAAAACCATTGCGTATAAGTTAGATGCATATTGCTCGGTTAGGAATGGTAGAAACGTTCATGAAGAACAGATTAAAACTTAGCTATAACGAAGTTATGGTAAAAATTCGTAAAAGACAAATGAGAATTTGAAAGTTAGTAAATGAACCCGAACGTGTAGGGATTCATAAGAATGTAAGAAAACATAGAAAACGAGAGTCGTGGACTCAAGAACGAACAAATTTCGAGTTCGGATGACTGAATTATGGACGAACAAACGAAGAGCGTTAAAAACGTAAAACAAATAAAGGGTGAAGATCAAGTCAATCGAATGGCACGTTAACAGATTCAGAATTAAGTTCTGTCTAGGGGGTATTGAAGTACGTAAGATAAGGAAGAGAATAGCTTTGGAATGACCTCGATCCGAGTTATAACGAATAAGTTATGAAAGCGGCAAGTAAACATCTCAAATTGGATTTAACACTTAGAGAAATTTTCTAGGGTTTGGCTAGACCAGGGAGCCGGGTACTACAAACTCGTGCAGCAATGCGGCAATAAAAAGAAGAGAGAGGAAAGCACTTGACCGGTAGGGAAAAAGCCAGAGAAGAGCTTTTAACTGCTCAACTCTTGGGGGAAACGTACGGGACGATAAAGAACATAATGTTCAACTAATATAACACTTAATCAAGTGAATTAAACCTTTAATGAAGGTCGAACGAAAAGATTAAATAAGAGTAAAAGAGAAAGAATGTAAACGCGGATTACGGAACCGATATCCGAGGACCGTAGTACGATAATCGAATGTGGAGGGGACAGGGGTAATGAATAACATTTTGATGTTATGTCATGATAGTGAGAGATAAGTGTGAAGCGTATAGACATTGTGTACGCAACGTTGTTGCGAGAAACAACCGGTCTTAGCATACAGACGAATTGTATGGCTTCGACATTAAGGAAGAATAACGAATGGTATTAAGAAAGATGCATTGAACGGTAAAAAGATTAATGGAAACCGAATATGAGTCGGATGAGAACGTTAGAATAAAATGTAAGCGTTGAACACTTTAACCGACGTGAAGATTGAGTGTACGCAAATATTAAACGGATAGAACCTACACCCCGTGTATGGTTTGACCGTATGATAATGAAGACCATTGATTAAACCATGAATGGTAAAAGACTAAATTAAAGACAATGACGTTAGCGTAACTAAGCTGAGTAATGATTAACTTGAATGATCGCTCTAAGTATACAAAAGACTGTATGACTTAGAAGATATAGAGTGAATACTGAGGTGTGGCATTTAGTTGCCAGGAATCCATAAGGATTGAGAAATTAACTTAACGAAGATTATAGTTTAATAGTTCGGATAAGTTAAGATAAGTTAGGTTGTAGTACAATTGTAACCTTTGATGGTTGACATATGGGAGCTGGGCTAAACAATTCCTTTAGAGAGCGAAGGTATATACAAAACTGGTAACCGATCTAACTCACTGTTATAGGTAGTGTAGATGAGACAGGAACTTATTTATTGGTTGTTTGTGAGAAACCACTCAGAGTACCATACGGACTACTAGCAGATAAACGATGTGTGCTGAGTCCTAGAGAAGTTATAAGAAGAAGATAAGAATGTAAAACATCAAAGATGATAAACGTATAAGTAAGACATCTCCGTATGTCTTGAAGCCGTAGAACGATAATGAAAGTGGTTGCGTAAACTTAGGTTGCAAGAACGCGAACCCTAAGAAGTAAAGTTAAGCAAACTAATACATAAGTCAAATATACATGACTAATGGGTGTATGTGTTGTTTTTCTTATGTTCTACATAGGAATTGGAATGAGTAGTTCAGCGTAAGCTGTAGCTGTGCGTAAGGCAAGTTTCCTAACTTCATTCATATTTTAAATGAATGCTAGTTTCTTAAACTTCTCAGATGTTGAACTTAAGAAGTTCCGTCTATCTGCTAATGTGTGATATTTGTACATGGTGGTAGAACGTATGAGGCCTTGTGCTGCAATGTGAACACTTCGGTGTTTCTATGAGATGAACTATGCTATGATTTAACTATTCAATAAGAGAATGCTCTGTTCATACATGATCCATTATTGTTAAGTCTCATGCTAATGATTCTACAGCAGACGAATGTGTATGAAAAAAGGTAGAAGAATGTAAGTATTTTAAATTAAAGTGAATATTGTTTTAAAATGATAGAAATCGAGATTATTCCTATTATTCAAGCTGCTTCATAACCTTTATTCGGTTATTGAAGTCTTAAAAGAATGTTTGAATTCTTGAAGATGTTTGTTCAACTGTTATGACTTGCTGGGCAATTGAATGCTCACACTTGCTTTAAATGAAAAATATTTTTAGCGAACGATGTTAGTAGAACTTAAGGATTTCGTAAAGATCAAGCTGACAGTATCCAAATGAAGTGTTATTTAGAATGTGGATGAGCAAGAAGATCAAGTGAAGACTTGTAATATAAAATAAGTTAAATGAACTTTAGATTAGTTTAATGTACTGTTATGTATCCTTAGTGGCGGATGAAAGTCACTTTTGTAAGATGGAATGAATAATTTATTTATCATTATTTATAATGAAAAAGGTTATATGGTTTTTAGAACCTAGGATTTGAAAGTGTATGTTGTTATATTTCGGTATATAATGATGTATGTTTGGAAGAAGATGGGATCGTGACGTACAGAATCTGGGTGTGAAGATAGACCGGATTTCGGGGTGTTCTGATTGGTATCGAGTGATAGGTTATAAATCTTAGGTAAGAGTATCTAAGACTATAATCGTAGAGATGGATAAAAGATCACCACGTGATCATAGTGAATCGTAATAATGTATGAGCCATTAAATGATGAATGATTTATAGTACTACTGAAGTAGTACTGAGTAAAGAAGAACTTCGATTGAGATGTAAAGGATAGCATACTGAATTAAAGAAAATTCAGATAAATAAAGAAAGAAAGTTAGAAGTTATAAAATTTCAATTAAGGACTCATGTGATAGGTGAGTTGTATGAACCTTTGTTATGGGCGAGGTTTGTGCTTGTGTAGCAACTAGCTAGCTTATTACAAAGGATAATCATTAGAATTGGTCGCGCTGTCAAAATGTATATGACGAGAAGGTGAATCTTTTCTCATATATATACTTGGTAAGTAGAGAACGATAAGGTAGGTGCGAGTTCTTGAAACTCATACTTATGGTACGTTCGTGACTCATAATGATATGGTAGGTTTTTGAACTTCTCAGTGAATGGATGCTTATAGTCCATGCAGGATTGTTCTTAAACTCATATTATTGTGGAAATTTCACGAACTCATAATGTGTGGTAAGTTGATGGACTATAATAAGGTAGAGGGATGTTTAGACTGAAAATAAGTTATTTTCAGTAGGCTTTGTATTGAAGGTGCTAGAGAAGATTAAGTATTGTCGCAGTAAGACAATGAAGGAAGACGGAGAATAGGATATTCCAAGTCATCAAGCTATGCTAGATTTCGAAGTTTATTGAAATGTGCTTATGTGTTCATATTTTGGAAAATGAAAGAATTGGTTCAACTTTTAGAACCAATAGATTTTTAAAAGAACTATTCTTGGTATGTCTATGCTAATTGTTTCAGCTAGACAGAAATTGATTTAAAATATCAAAATGAATTTTATATCATCAGTGCATTTGATTCAAGGATGGTAAAAAGATGGAGTTATTAATGCAATTGAACCTGGTGTTGGATGTGATCTTAGGATCAACAACCCGCTATTGTATGATGTATAATGACGAAGTCAAAAACTGACAAAGTCCTCAACGTACTGTAAAAAGTACGGTATCATGACGTCATAAAACGTTTTGATGTATTGCGAAAAGAATTTACAGAAGTAGTCGATGTCAATTGAGTTAACTAGATGAATGTTTCACCTTGATATCCAATTTGTTGGTATGGTCTAAGCTACTTGATTCGGCTAGACAAATGGTATGTCATGTTTAAAAGAAAATCGAGCTTTCTTTGAAGAAGTTGTGCCAAACCAGATTGTTTTGGTGCGAAATCTAATGATTAAGTCTGAGTTGAACATATCCCGAAATGGGGTATACGATGGGTAAGAGGTAGTTTGCTTTCTTTGTGATTGTAAACTGACCGTGGAAGAAAGGTTACGACATCATGTTGTTAAACCAAGTAAGAGTCCATGGTCGGTTTGACCCCTCAGCAAAAGTATGAAATATTTTAAAGGAATTCTTATATTCCTCGTTGTTCATTCTACTTCTTTGAAGAGAAGTTGAGAAGAGGAGTAGGCTAAAATTTCGAGGACGAAATTCTGTGAAGAAGGGGTGAATGTGATGATCCGGGTAAGGGTGTGGTTTTAAGAAACTCCAAGGATGGAATTTTTATAAGAGGGGAAGAGTGTAACAACCCATAAATTAGGATCGTCTAGAATTTAAGTTTAAAGAATTAGTTATTAATAAAATGAATTTTTATTAATAATATTATGTGCTATGTGTTTAATAATCGTTCTAGAACCTAGGATGATTATAAGTTATTTTTCTGGGGAAAAAGACGAAATAGGCACTATTCACCTGACGAAACCTAAGGGTTAGGGTTTGAATAACCTAAGCCTTTTCGAGAGTTCGGTATGTCGGAATGACATTCCATCGAAAGATTTGACAATAATATATCATGAAAAGTTAAGTAAGCCGATAAAAGTTTTTCTCAAAAAATGTGTAGAAATCGGACGAAATAAAAACAAAGAAAAGTACTGTATGTACTTTTCATTCATTTAGCTACGTTAGGGTAAAACGTGAAGGAAAACGCTTAACATCAAAAAGTGTTTCTCAGTTTTTCGAAAATCCGAAGAATACTTAAAAGTTAATCGATAAAGGAAAGACGAAATATCCAAAAATATTTGGATTCCGACAATCTCAATTTTTAAAACTGTCGGACGAAACCCGAAAGATGGAACCACGAAACTTACAGGCAAAGTTTCGTGAATAGTAAGGAGGTTAACTAAGGAGGTGGAAATAGTAAACTTAAGTGTTAAGTAAACTTAAGAGTTAGCAAACTTAAAGGCTAAGTAGACTTAAGTGTTAAGTAAACTTAAGAAGTAAGTTAACTTAGTCCTTAAGCCATGAATAGTAAGGAGGTTAAGGGGGGGCAAAAAGACTATTTTGCCCTAGCTTTAGATTTTCTATAAATAGGAAGCTAACTTTATTTTAAATGAGATTTTGAGAATTCTACACTTTGAAAAAGAGAGAGAGGGAGTTCGGATGGGAGGATGGGAAGGAGAAGGAATCAAAAAAATTAGCTCGGGAGCAACCTTTGTCTGACGGAAAGAGATTAAATGAGAACGGTAATCTGAAACCTAGTCTTTTATAAATTTTCTTTTAAGTTTTTATGTTTAAAAACATTACTTAATGAGAATAAAAAGTAGGTGATGTTAGGGATGATTTCTTATGGTTGAGATCGTAAGAAAATGAAGAAATAAGAATTAAAAGTTTAGTTTATAAATTTCTTAAGGAAGTATAAGATTCGTAATAAATTAGAACGATCCGAGTGGATTATATCAATAAGTAGGTGTAATAATTAAGGAATGATGTTCTATAACATCAAATTCCAATAAAAGGTGAAATCGTAATCCAAAATATCGATTAAAATGAAGAACGAACGAAGAACACGAAGAACGCTGTTGATGGACAAATTTAAAACCATCGTAGGATAATTGTTGTTGATGGACAAGTTTAAAACCATCGCGTATAAGTTAGCTGCATATTGCTTGGTTAGAAATGGTAGAAACGTTCATGAAGAACGGATTAAAACTTAGCTATAACGAAGTTATGGTAAAAATTTCGTAAAAGACAAATGAGAATTTTAAAGTTAGTAATTGAACCTGAATGTGTAAGGTTTCATAATAATGTAAGAAAACATAGAAAACGAGAGTCGTGGACTCAAGAATGAATGGATTCCGAGTTCTGATGACTGAATTATGGATGAACGAACGAAGAGCGTTAAAAACATAAAACAAATAAAGGGTGAAGATCAAGCCAATCGAATGGCACGTTATCAGATTTAGAATGAAGTTCTGTCTGGGGGGGTATTGAAGTACGTAAGATAAGGAAGAGAATGGATTTGGAATAACCTCGTTCCGAGTTATAACGAATAAGTTATGAAAGCGGGAAGTAAGCGTCTCAAATTGGATTTAACACTTAGAGAAATTTTCTAGGGTTAGGGCTTGGCGCCGCGACGCCAGCCATGCCTTGAAAGGTGGCACGCAGGTAGCGCCGCACCGAGGAGCTGGATATCGCAAAACTTCACATGCCATGATGCAAGAAATAAAGAAAAGAGTGGCACCGCATCGCCAGTGTAGGGAAAAAGCCAGAGAAGAGCTTTTAACTTCTCAACTATTGGGGGAAACGTACTGGAAGATAAAGAACATAATGTTCAACTAATATAACACTTAATCAAGTGAATTAAACCTTTAATGAAGGTCGAACGAAAAGATTAAATAAGAGTAAAAGAGAAAGAATGTAAACGCAGATTACAGAACCGATATCCGGGGACCGTAGTACGATAAACGAACGTGGAGGGGAATGAATAACATTTTGATGTTATGTCATGATAGTGAGAGATAAGTGTGAAGCATATAGACGTTGTGTACGCAACATTGTTGCGATAAATGACCGGTCTTAGCATACATCGAATTGTATGGCTTTGACATTAAGGAAGAATAATGAATGGTATTAAGAAAGTCGTAATGAATGGTAAAAAGATTAATGTAAGCCGAATATGAGTCGGATGAGAACGTTAGAATAAAATGTAAGCGTTGAACACTTTAACCGATGTGAAGATTGAGTGTACGCAAATATTAAACGGATAGAACCTACACCCCATGTATGGTTTGACCGTATGATAATGAAGACCAATGATTAAACCATGAATGGTAAAAGATTGAATTAAAGACAATGACGTTAGCATAACTAAGCTGAGTAATGATTAACTTGAATGATCGCTCTGAGTATACAAAAGAGTGAATACCGAGGTGTATAACTTAGACGATAAAGAGTGAATACTGAGGTGTGGCATTTAGTTGTCAGGAAGCCATAAGGAATGAGAAATTAACTTAACGAAGATTATAGTTTAATAGTTCGGATAAGTTAAGATAAGTTAGGTTGTAATACAATCGTAAACTTTGATGGTTGACATATGGGAGCTCGGCTAAACAATTTCTTCAAAGAGCGAAGGTATATACAAAACTGGTAATCGATCTAACTCACTGTTATGGGCAGTGTAGATGAGACGGGAACTTGTTTGTTGGTTGTTTGTGAAAACGACTCAGAGTACCATATGGACTACTAGCAGATAACCGATGCGTGCTGAGTCCTAGAGAAGTTATAAGAAGAAGATAAGAATATAAAACATCAAAGATGATGAACGTATAAGTAAGACATCTTCGTATGTCATAAAGCCGTAGAACGATAATGAAAGTGGTCACGTAAACTTAGGTTGCAAGAACGCGAACCCTAAGAAGTAAAGTTAACCAAACAAATACATAAGTCAAATATACATGACTAATGGGTGTATGTGCTATTTTTCTTATGTGCTAAATAGAATCGAATGAGCGATTCAACAGAAGTCAGAATCGCATGTGTAAGGCAAGTTTTCTAACTTCATTCATATTTTAAATGAATGCTAGTTTCTTAAACTTCTCAGATGTTGAACTTGAGAAGTTCCGTCTATGTGCTAATGTGCGATATTTGTACAAGGTGGTAGAACGTATAAGGCTTTGTGCTGTAATGTGAACACTTCGGTGTTTCTATGAGATGAACTGTGTTGTGATTTAACTATTCAATAAGAGAATGCTCTATTCATACATGATCCGTTATTGTTAAGTATGTGCTAATGATTCTAGCCAGTCAGAATGTGTATGAAAAAGGTAGAAGAATGAAAGTATTTTAAATTAAAGTGAATATTGTTTTAAAATGATAGGAATTGAGATTATTCCTATTATTCAAGTTGCTTCAGAACCTTTGTTCGGTTATTGAAGTCTTAAAAGAATGTTTGAATTCTTGAAGATGTTTTGAATTCTTGAAGATGTTTGTTCAACTATTATGACTTGCTGGGCAATTGAATGCTCACACTTGCTTTAAATGAAAAACATTTTTAGCGAACGATGTTAGAAGAACTTAAGGATCTCGTAATGATCAAACTGACAGTATCCAGATGAAGTGCCAATTAGAATGTGGATGAGCGAGAAGATCAAGTGAATACTTGTAATATAAAATAAGTTAAATGAACTTTAGATTAGTTTAATGAACTGGTATGTATCCGTAGTGGCGAATGAAAGTCACTCTTTTAAGATGACTTTATACTTCAAGTCAGAATCGTTAGGAACACAAAGTCTGGAGTTAACTCAAAGTATTCCTTCTTCATCAATTCTTGCTTCCGGAATAGCACCTTCTTGCACTTTCTTCCTCATACGCATCAGCTCCAGGTCTGTAGCTTGAGTAGCTTTAACTTTATTGATTAAAGTCGGTTCTACTCGTATATTTGCCATTATCACATGGGTCCCTGGAGTCTTTGACTCTATCTCCATCCTTTGTAAGTCATACAAAATGGGCCTTTGCGTTGACAATATCGCACTCCTACCCGCATATGATCTTCTACTCAATGCGTCAGCTACTACGTTCATTTTTCCAAGATGGTATTGAATGGTATGATCGTAATCTTTCAACAACTCAAGCCATCATCGTTGCCGCATGTTGAGTTCCTTTTGAGTGAAGAAATATTTGAGGCTTTTATGATCCGTATAGATCTTCACCTTCTCTCCATACGAGTAATGCCTCCAATCTTAAGCCTTAAAACGACAAATTTGCTAACTCTAGATCATGAGTAGGATAATTCCTCTCATATTCTTTGAGTTGTCGTGAGGCATAGGCTATGAATTTCCCATGTTGCATGAGAACACATCCTAAACCTTTGCCTGAAGTATCACTGTAGATGACATACCCTCCGAACCAGATGGTATTATTAGAACAGGTGCGAAATGAGTCTCCTCTTGAGTTCTTGAAAACTCTTCTCACAATCCTTGTTCCAACCAAATTTTGTATCTTTTCGAGTTAGCTGAGTTAATGGAATAGCGATTCGAGAAAACCCTTCTATGAATCTCTGATAATAACTAGCTAGGTCGAGAAAGATACGTACTTCGATCACTGAATTAGGTTGCTCCCAGCTTTGAATTGCTTCAATCTTTGCTGGGTTAACAGATATTCCATGATTTGATATCACGTGCCCAAGAAATGCTACTTCCTCAAGCCAAAACTCGTATTTCTTTAACTAGGCATATAACTTGTCCTCATGAAGCTTTTGGAGTATCAGCCTCAAGTGTTACTCATGATCTTCACGACTTTAGGAGTAAATAAGGATGTCATTAATAAAGACGACCACAAAGTGATCCAAATATTCCTTGAATACTCGGTTCATCATATCTATGAAGGAAGCATGAGCGTTAGTCAATCCAAAAGACATGACTAGGAATTCGTAATGCCCGTACCGAGATCTGAAAGCAGTCTTTGGGATGTCATCGATTTTAATCTTTAACTGATAATATCCGAAATGAAGATCGATCTTTGAAAAGAATTTGGCGCCTTGCAACTGGTCAAACAGGTCATCAATACGAGGTAACGGGTACCTATTTTTGATGGTGACATGATTCAACTCCCAATAATCAATACAAAGTCGCATACTTCCATCTTTCTTCTTCACGAATAGAACAGGAGCACCCCAAGGAGACGTACTAGAATGAATGAAACCGACGTCTAACAATTCCTGTAGTTGGGTTTTTAACTCCTAAAGTTCAATAGGAGCCATTCGATATGGGGCTTTAGAAATGGGTTTTATACCAGATTCAAGGTAGATACAAAATTTAATTTCACTTTCTTCGGGGAATACGTCAGGAAATTTATTAACAATAGAAATATCATTCAAGACTGGCGTATTTTTGTTTAAATCCGTGACATGAGCTAAGAAAGCTTGACATCCGTTTTTCAATAAATGAATAGCTTTATGGCTTGAGATGATAGTAATTGACTTTAATGGTTTGGTTGCTTGAATTCGCATAATTGGTTGGTTAGGAATATGAAAGCTAACAACCTTACGAAAAAATCAATTTTAGCATAATGAGTAGTCAACCAATCAATTCATAAAATCACATCGAATGCAAGTATTTTTAAAGAGATAAGATCGATAGGTAACGTGATGTTACCGATTTGAATCAAACAAGACTTATAAACAGTGGATGTAATGAAGGTTTCTCCCAATAGAGTTTCAAAAGATAAATCAAAGTCTAATTTCTCCAGAGTCAAATTTAAACGTTGAGCGCAAGTAGGTGAAATAAAAGAATGGGTAGAACCGGTATCAAATAAGGTATAGACTTCGCTAGAGTTTATGATTAGCTTACCCGTGATCACCTCGTTCGGATTCCTCGCTTTTTAGGAGGTTACAACAAACACTTTCCCTTGAACTACCGGTTTTGTCTTGTCTAGGACGGCCTTTGATGCCTCCATCCCAGCTGAACTTGACTTTGGTGCACGAATAAATCGGGCTAGGTGACCTTCTCTTCCATAATTATAACATTCTTTGGACTGCTATGTACAGTTTGAACTGATGTGTCCCTCTTCTCCGCATTTGTAACATACGACCGGCGGTCGTTCTCCTTCCTTAACAACAGGTGCTGGTACTAACGTCTTTCCATCATTATTGAATCTCCTCTTCTTGAAATTTCCACTTCTATTATCTTGGCCATGATTACCATCGAAGTGGTTTCCATTTCTGACATGTTGATTCCCTCCACGTTTGTTGTCACCGCTTCGATGACTGCTACCACCGTATATATCGACTTCTTTACCGCTTCTCTTGGTTGGGTTGACTTATTATCGCGCTCCAATAACTGAGCCATATTTACAACATCTGAATACAAACACAGTTTGTGAGAAATGAGGTATTGACGTATTTCAGGTCTCAAACCTCGTAGAAACATTCGCGTCATTCTCTCCTCATTATCAACCAATTGGGATGCGAACCGGGACAACTCGGCAAACATAACCTCGTATTGCGACAAGGTCATATTGTTTTTCTCCAACTTGATAAACTCCACCTCCTTCATGTGACGAATACTTTTGGGAAAGTACTTGTCGTTGAACAGTTCTTGGAACTTTTCCCAAGACATTTTGAGTCTTGGTCGAGTAATGCGTTTCTTGATTCCCATCAATAATATGCCTCTCCTCTCAACATGAAGGTGGCAAAGGGAACCTTTTGCTCCTCGGAGCATCCTAAGACATCAAATATCTTGGTTATATTCTTTATCCATGTCTCCGCCTTAAGTGGTTTTGGCTCTCTTAAAAACTCTGGTGGTCCCAGCTCCTTGAACTGCTTAGCAGTGACCATCCGAGAGTTGCCAATATTTCCACCTACATTTTGAACAGGAGACGCTCTCGCTTGATGTTGCATGAATTACATAAAGCCTATGAACATCCCATCGTTCATCATTTGATCGGTGTTTTTATTTACTTGAGGATTATTATCTTCCTATTGCACATTATCCTGGATATTAATAGTTGGTGACTCAACGGTCTCATTGCTTTTCTCGACATTTTCAGATGTCATTTTCAGACACTGCCACAAAACAAGGGTTAATTGACAGGCCACATATTATCCCTATACTCTGACCGACCAACTAAATGCCAAATAAACTTAGGTAGGTCATACTAGCGAAGGAATTCCCCGTTTCTCCCCTCTTAGTTCTTGTCTCACATCTCAGTTAGGGATCATATCCCTAAGCTTTGATACCAACAGTGGCGCCCCCAAAATAGGTATACATCACCCATCTTGGGTCGCCAAATACATGGTACTGAATACAAATACAAACTTAATTATACAACATGAGCTGAGAGTTTTTACATGAATATTGTCTTCTAGACAATATCCAAACTCAAATGGAGTCCTCATTACATTTATTGTCACACTATTTTATAGAATAGTGAGGACTACTATAACACCATCTCGGATCATCACTCCATTCCCCGACTAGTTCCGACTACGTTCTCATTTCCTGAAGAGAACAATGGAAGTAAAAGGGTGAGCTCAACTAGCCCAGTAAGAAATATTATGACTAAGATAATGCAGAATAAGTTATCATTAGCCTTCAACAATGTTAAACTGATAGAATATAATAGACAACAAGTTTAACTGTAGCGAAACAATCAATCCATTAGAAGAGTCAAGTAGAGCATGATATCTACTATCTTCTATGATTTAAAAAGTTTATCATTAACTTTATCACTGAGACTCAACTTCATAAATAAATCACATCATCGAATCATCTCTGCACTACGGGCCAAAGATATTCATTAGTATCATGTTCACAAATTATTCTTGCACTACGGGCCAAGAATATTCGTGTGATCATCAATGGTCATGATCATACCGAATTATCTCTGGTCATAATCATACCAATCAATAGTCCATCTATGTACGTAATCCAAAGATGACTTTCATCACAATATAAGCATGAGGATGATGACAATGATATAAGAATTCAATTAAAAGAAAGCAAAGGATAAATTTTTAAAGATTTATAACTTAATTTATCCAGAATTTAATAATGTCCAAATTGTCAACATGATACTGCTTTGTGGAGTAAAATTCAAGAATAATTTCCATGTATCAAAAATAATTTGGACAAAAAAGAAATAAATATTTTTGGTGAATAGTACCCCATGAATAGTACCCCGTGAATAGTACTTTGGGAATAGTACCCCGACATGAAAAGTGCCCCAAATACCTGAGTGAACAATATTTGAGTGAATAGTAACTGGGTGAATAGTAACCCGTGAATAGTAACTCGTGAATAGTATCCCGACATGAAAAGTGCCCCGAATACTCGAGTGATTAATATTTTAGTGAATAGTAATTGGGTGAATAGTAACCCGTGAATAGTACCATGGGTGAAAATATTGATATTTAATAAGAAAGTTCAGATCAATATTCCAATGAAACGATACTGGATGAAGCGCAAAACTCAAGAATATTCCACTAATTTCAAGGATTATAGAATCAATACTTACCATAGTATATGAAGAGAAATAAGAATATGAAGAGAAATAACATACAAAACTGCAAATGGATTTTCACCTATCATACGGTACGTAATCCGCGTAGACAGGTTATTCCAACATATTAACGGATGAATACGAAAGAAATAATACCCCTTATCTTAGTAGAAGGTTGGATACTACAATAGTGAAGTAGCAGAATACTCTTTTTCTTGCTCTCTATAGTCTCTCTCTCTATAGCGTCTCTTGTGAATCTTAGTGAATTGGTGAGAATGAAAGAAGAATTAAGCTTCTATTTATAGGAGAATGGACTAAATAGTAACTGATTCATGAACAGTCCAGATTGATTTACTATTAGAACGGACGGTTCATATTGATTATTATTAAAACCATAACCGACGTTCCAGATTGATTTACTTTTAAAACCACTACCAACGGCCCAAATTGATTTACTTTTAAAACCACCACCGACGGTCCAGATTGATTTACTATTAAAACCACCATTAATGGTCCAGATTGATTTACTATTAAAACCGCCATCAATGGTCCAGATTGGTTATCTATTAAAACCACCATCGACGGTCCATAAAATTAGTAAATCTTCCCATGAAATACTAAGTCAAACTTACAACAAACGCCTCATAACAATCCCTATATTTATATCAAAAATTGAATAAATATTTACCACAAATTATTTATCTTAAATAAACACATTTTTAATCTACTAACAATTATTCATCATTAATATTATAACTCACAATATTTAATAACCAAATCATTCCCAGGAAAGAGGGGACTTTTCTATAAGGATTTCTCCCTATTGGCGCGCAATTAAGTGGCCAAACCTCTCCTCGACAGAACTTTTTAGACATCGTCAATATTACAAATAATAATATGAATAAGTTTGTCGTCTCAATTATTGATTTAATAATATAAAATATTAATACTGTGATAATAATTGAATCAAATAACGTGAGATACTATGCAGCAATTACTGTAGAAATAATTGAGTATAACTGAGTGACTTCTCACATAAGCATCAATAATCAATATCGTGTGCTACGATGCAACCACGCGTATTACTGTACTTTTACCACCTGGTAGTTCAACAGTTTAATGGTAAAATTTTCGTCGTTATTTTTATAAAAGATATTTACGCTGCTTTCTAACTACGACAATACTTCCGTTAGGGGTCCACCAATGATTGTGCATGCCGTCATTTAATATTCCCTATTAAAACGAATATTCCCAGACCCAATCGAATATTCTCCTACACAACGAATATTTTATAGCAACTTGCTTATTTTGCAAAATTTTCAAATGTTACCCACAACTATAACATTATATCATATCCACACCATAATATTCAAAAATATATTTCAAAAAAAAAACATATTCTTTATTCATAAAAGTTGGGGTCTTACACTAAAAGCATGTTCTGAGCTTTATATCTTGCTTATGTGTTATGTTTTGGTCCAGAAATTGTTATGAACTTATAATATTACATATATACTATAACATTTGATCAATAGCTAGTTCATTAACATCTTAGACAGTGAATTATTCATGGTCAAACTTGCTAACTTATTAACTACTTATGAATGTTCTTGAGCTTCAAGAACACCTAAGGCGACACTTTCTGTCGCTAAATACTATAGCGACAAACTTTTAATATTAATTATTTTATTTCCCAAAAAATAATTTAAAAATAGAAATTAGTTTCAAAATTACAAAATAATTTTAAAAATTATTTGAAGTTATAAAATTAACTTTTAATAATTTGGCATATTTTTCATAAATATTAGTATATATTTAAATATTATTGATATTTAATTTATTTAATAAATGAATGAAATAAATTAATTAAAATGATTTTATTATATAAAAAATCATTTTAAATGATAATAAGGTATGTAAAAATATTTTAAGTTATAAAATATAAATTTTAATATTTTAAAGTAAATTTTATTAATTATTTAATATTAATGATATTAGAATTATTTAATAATTATATTAAATAAATTAGTTTAAAATGATTTTAATATTATAAAATTTATTTTAAATGAAAATAAAGTGTTTAAAAATATTTTAAGTTATAAAATATAACTTTTAATATTTAAAGGATAATTTTATTAATAATTTAATATTAATGATATTAGATTTATTTATTAATTATATTAAATAAATAGTTTTAAAATGATTTTATTAATTTAAAAATCATTTAAAAAGGATATAGATGAATTAAAAATATTTTAAGTTATAATTAATGACTTTTAATATTTTGATAAATAATGCATTAATATTTAAGTATTAATGGTAATTATTTAAAAATAATTTTATTTCTTTTAAAAATTATTTAAGGGTAATATTAATACTTTAAAAATATTTTAAGTTAGTATAAATAACTTTAATATTTTGGCAATGGTTTCATTAATATTTTAATATTAATTAGATATTAATGATAATAGAATTATTTAATATTTAAATCATTTAATAATAATTTCTTGTTTTGAAAAATTATGATAAATTATAATAATTAATTAAAATTATTATAAGTCATTTAAAAATAATATGACTCATATTTAAGTTATTTAAATGGATATTGAACTACAAGATAAAGTCTTAGACTCGATAATTACTTCGATAAAGTCATTTGCATAAATCAAATATTTCAAAAATTGATCCGAGTTATATATAAATTATGCATGTATACGTGTTTGTTTGTGATCCAATGACTGCTAATCATATGTGATATTGTGATTAGGTTATGTGCTGACTACAAATAGCAGTACTATGTGATATGATATATTATTCTAATCAAACGAATGATCTTATTAATGATAGGTTTCAATATAAAAGATAAAACTAAGTTGTATAAGCAGCAGATCAGGAAAGTATCTTAACTTTGCATTTACTTTATGCAATGGACATGTGTAAGCTAATATCTGAACTATTCTTTTTCATTGTTCAAATATCTTAACCTTGTGTATACTTATGCAATTATTCTGTATAAGTAAGTTATTAAATTATAATCTATTGTACAAGTTCTTTAATTTTGTTATTATAAATCAAGATATATATTCTGTTTATTAATTTCTTAGCATGGTTATACAAGTGTCCTCACTTGGATACTCATTATATTTTATCACATGTTGATACATACTTATTGGTTTCCAGTATGTATACATTGACTTAAAAGTCGTCTAAGCTATTTGATTCAGCTAGACATAGATTTAAAAATATTGTTAAACAAAATAGAACTTTATCGTATCCAACTAAATTATTTTGGTTTAGATTCTAGACTAGTATGAACATCCCGAATCTGAGAAACTTTTATGTGCCTAAGGCGGATATGCTGGACGAAAATATCGTTCGAACATGTAGTATTGATCAATATAGGGCATAACAGGCTGATCACCCCAGTGCATATAAGTTATGACGTTTTACAGATAAAGTTCTGTTTAACCTTTTCGAAAATAGAAAATAATGTTCATAGTCTGTCGACTGATTCCCATTTATAGTCAGTACGTAGTTTCAAAAATTTGAAATCGAAATGATATGTTATTTATTATTGCTTCAGCTTACTTCACAACTGTTGATTCGTTGTAGAAGTGCTATTCACGAAAAATATTTACTTTCTTCAGCTAACTGTTATTGATTGCTATTACTTGCTGGGTAATCAAATGCTCATTCTTGCTTTAAATTTAAATGCTTTCAGCTAAGTGTGATCAACCAGAAGGCTCTGCTAAGAACAAGGGAAAAGGAAAGGTTGTTGAATGAGTTCTATGCTATCCTATGTAATAACTAGACTTTATTAAGACAATGATATTTATTATTATCATGTATTGTAATGTATTAAAGGTTGCGTACTTGGGATTAGACTCTGATATATGTAAATTAAGTTTGATATTTATATTATTGTTATTATTATTAGTATTATTCTGCTCATAGAAATGGTATCTTGAAGCACCGAGTTCGGGTTTCAAGTACCTAAATTTGGGGGCGTCACAAAGAGAAGGAACCGGCGCCGCAACGTAGGTGTAGGGAAAAAGCTAGAGAAGAGCTTTTAACTACTTAACTCTTGGGAGAAGTGTAAGGGAAGATAAAGAACATATAGTTCACGTAATGTAACACTTAATCAAGTGATTTAAACCTTAGATGAAGGTTAAACGGAAAGATTTAATGGGATTAAAAGACATAGAATGTAAAGATATCCGAGGACCGTAGTCGTGCTAAAACAAGCGTGTGGGATTGCTATGATTGTGATTCCTTCGACGTTGAGTGACGAGGATGATGTATAACATTTCAATGTTATGATGTCATAATGAGAGTTAAGTGTGAAGCATATAGACACTATGAACGCAATGCTGTTGCAATGAACGATCGGTCTTAGCATACAACGAATCGTATGGCTTCGACATTAAGAAAGAGTAATGAACGTGGGATTTATGTAATGGATAACGAAAGTAGTAAGTAAGATATGATTTATTAAGAAATCCATAATGAATGGTATCAAGATTAATGAAAGCCAAATGTGAGTTGGATAGAGAATGTTAGAATGAAATATAAGTGTTGAACACTTTAACCGACGTGAGGGTTGAGTGTACGCGAATATTAAATGGGCAGAACCTACACCCCGTGTATGGTTTTATTTTAATTAATTAAAATCCTTTAATTAATTAGCCTCCTAATCTTATTAGGAATAAATGAGAGTACTAATATTAAATTAATTTTCAACTCTTTAGAAATTAAAATAATAATAATTGTAATAATATTAATAAGACTCCTCTTATTAATTTATATATTTAATATTTTCAAAATATTAAATAATAAATATTAAGCTATTTAATTTATTCTATCACCATTGATTAAATTAAATACACTTAACTTATTATTACAATTATTCCATTAACTTCTAAATAATTATTCTTCCTTTTATGGTGTGACCCTTTAGGTTCTCCATATTAAACCTATTAAATAAATAAATCAATTAGAATAATTCTAATCTTATTTAAATAAATAAATAAATAAAGTTATTAATTTATTTAAATAAATAATATTTATTCTACAATAGGGATAAGCCTCCCTAGCGATCAACGACTTTTCAGATAATATAGATTTCAACATTAATCATAAAAGTACCTTTGAGTAAATAGTTACCGTACAAGTCAATCCTTCCACCATACAATGTCCCAATCAAATATAAGACATGGAATTACTGTCAAGTCTTATTTTATTTAATTATATGTATTTCGACTCTTAAATGCACAACACCAAATAATGCAAATTAGAAACTCCTTTCTAATTTTATTCTGCCTTGGCCAATAACTACTGGGTTGTCATTTATCGAATCACATAGGACATTTCTCTTCTTTTACTAGAAGTGGTAGATTCTTTATTGATCATACATTATCTCCATGTATGACTTATTATGCCCAAGCATACCCTTTGATATACCCTAGGAATAAGTCAAAGTATAATTCATCATACACAAGACACTATGATGATCTCAAGTCTAAGGATCACTTATACTACTATCACTACAGGAATTCCTATTGACAGGCAAGTAAAACTCCATTAGGTATTCCTTAGCGAGCCAATGCTCAAAGGAACTTATTCTCTAATAAGCACCTATATACTTGCTTTAGTGTCTCCACAGAAATGATCATGAGATCAATCATCCTCATCCAATGAGCAAGCAACGTATGTACTAATCTAACCAGATTCATTAATCCCCAATTTAGTAATCCAACGATGGGGAACTATTTTAGTTTTAAGCTTTCTAAGAATTTAGATATCGTTAGAATGATCATCATCATTATTCTAAAAGCATTGCTTAAAACTATGGGTTTATCACATATTATAAAACAACATCATGTAGATAATTAAAAGCCTTTAATAAATTAATACTTTTATTAATAAATGAATAAGATTATTTACAAAGTATATGCTTTATCATCAAACATGATTCGCCATGTGAAGACTACTTTCAATACTAACCTTAAATCTCAAATGCAGAAGTATAAACAAATAATAAATCTCAAATGCAGAAACATTCGAGCTGCAATAGAGTTCGGTGGGAACTCATCTTTCCTCCTCTTCCTCCTCATGATCCTCCTCTTCCTCCTCAGGATCCTCCTCCAGATCAGTCTCCGACATATACTCCTGACCATCAACAGTGATCAATGGAGATGGCTCTCTATGTACCATCTGCTCCTGGATAACCTGGATGTTATGGGCTCCTCCTCTCTAGGTACTCAGGGTTCCTACTCCCCAGCTCGACTAGATCCTCTAACATCCGACATCCTGACAACATAGTTTTAAGTTTTAGTTACTAATCGATACTCGCGAGTACATAAGCACATAAAGTCTTTTATTATAATCAATGAATTAAGGAATTCATTTCTTAGAACTCGATAAGAGTTTATTATAAGACCCCAACTTTTATAAATAAATATTTAATTTTCTCTAAATATCATTTTGAGTAATAAGGGTGGATTTAATATAATGTTATAGTCGTGGGTAATATTTACAAATTTTTTAAAGTAAGCAAGTTGTCATAAAATATTCATTTGGTTGGGGAATATTCGTTTTATAAGGAAATATTCGTACGACGACATAATCATTGGTGGACCCCATAACGGAATTACATCTTGATTTAAAAGCTGATGTAAATAACCTTTTATAAAAATAACGGCAAAACTTTTACCGTTAACTGTGGAAATACCTAGTGATAAAAGTATAGTAATACGCATTTGTTACACAGTAGCACCAGTATTGTACATTATCTTTGATTATTAATGCTTACGTGAGAAGTCACTCAATTTTATTCAATTATTACAACAGCAGTTGATTCATAGTATCTCATATTATTGATTTAATTATTGTCACAGTATCATCTGCATAATATTTTATATTATTAAATCAATAATTGAGACGAAAAAGTTATTCATATTATTATTTACATTATTGACAATGTCTAGAAAGTTCTATCGAGGAAAGGGGTTTGGTTATCTAATTGCGCGCCAATAAGGAGAAGTCCTTATCGGAAAGCCCCCTCTTTCTTGGGAATGATGTGACAACCCAAATTTTCATAAGTTATTAAAATAAGAATTTAATAATTAAAATTCTTATTATGAGGTGTATGTATTTTGAATTATGTGTTTTGGTATTAAGAAATTATTTTTTATGAGATTTAATAGTTGATTAAACTATTAAAGGAAATAAAAGAAATTAGTCACGATAAAGAATTTAGTGGCGAGAGAAATTAACCCTATAAATATTGGGTAATTTAAATTAAGTTGAAACTATATTATGATTAAATGACTTATTATAATGTTATTTTAATTTGATTTTTGTAATCAAAGTGATGTGTTAATTAATTAAAAAAAATTATAATTATATTAAAAATTATAATTTTATTGTATTGGTTTGTGGTAAATTGATTTGATAAATTGGTATTAGATTTAATTTAATTTGAATATGGGAATTTATTTAAATAAAGTGTGATAATAAATTATATTATAAATGACTTATGAAAATAGATTAAAAGAGTTTTAATTTGGTTTTACCAAACAAAGCCTTAGAGCTTTTGAAATTTTTGTTTTAATCTTGTTTTGCCAAACAAAGCTTAAGGAATGATTAAGTCATTATTTTAATTGGCTTTTGCCAAACAAAGCATTATGGCTTTTAAATTTTGAATTATAATTATAATATAAATAAATTAAATTAAATAATAAATAAAATATATTAATAACCTAAGCGTTATATTTTGTAACTGATATTATGATTGTGTACGTATTATTATTGGCTTATCAGTTTGGCTTTACGCATGTTAGTATTTGTTAAGCATAAGAGGAGAAAAGAGAAGAAAAAGTTCAGAGAACTTAAGAGATGATAGAGAGAGAGATTGAGAGAAAACCTAAGAATTTCAAAGCAATTTCAGTTGGTTAGCAAGGATTGTCTAATCATAAGAAGGTATTTCTCTTTAATTTTGATATTTTATGTATATATATATATTGTGAATTCTATTTTTTTCGAATTGTTGCTATACAACTGAATGATTGCAATTGTAAGTAATTATAATGTTAGCGTTTATATTTAGATAAGAATTTGTTATGCTAATTACGGTTAAAAAGGAAGAAAAGCATTTACAGTATATATTTTTCATATAGCTTATGAAAGTAGAAAATAGGGTGGTCAATTCGTATATTAATCTGTAAATTAAGTCTTGATTATGCTAGTCCATTAAGAAACGAAGAGAACGTAGTTTGAACGAAGCAATTTGGTGTAGAATTGTGATCACGGTGTTAACTTTTGTGAAGGAACTCAAAAATGGAGTTTTTATATGAAAACATAAAATTTAAGGAATTAAATTAGTTAAAGTTGTTGTTAAATTGTTCTAAGTGGTTGAATATGTGAGGAATCATGTTTGTGATAGTTTTATATCAATTGTATATGTTAATTTCACTGTTTTGTGGGTGAAATTAGTGTTAGTTGGGCTAAAAACGGAACACTGTTACACTGTGTCTCTGTTTTGCTCGTCATACACCAAATAAGCAATTGAATGGTGCCAAGGCAGAACGCGAACAGTGCACTTGCCAAATCAGCAATGCACTTGGCCCCATGCTTAAATATGGCGCAATGCTTATACCTCGTCCTCGAGACAAAGAAGTCTCGCTACTCACATAGACTATGGACCACCACTATAACTTGGTCTAAGGTTATGTTAATGTGTCAAATAGGTTAAAACATAATCGTGATATGTGGTTAGTAATTTCAAAGTTGTAAAAATGATTAGTAAGTTACAAACGCGATATGTTAGAACTTAGTGTACATAATGAATGGTAGATAAGTGTTGTGAAGTTAACACTTGGAATTTTTGAAACATATATAGTAGTGTAAGACTTGTACTAAAATAACAAGTTTAGCTAGAAGTGAGTGTTATGTTGGAAAGTCATGAACTAAAACTTGTAAAAATGAACTCAAGAATAGTCATATGCTTATGTAAGAACCTCTAAAATGTATCTATGTTGAAGTATAAGTGAATAGGTGTGTTAGAGTTGATGTAAAACAGAAGTGGAAGCTCAACCACAGTGCGGATAGGGGACAACACAAATTTGCGTCATCCCTAAGCCTAACTGTATGCGCAGTGCGCTTGAGGCGATGATGCCTAATTATTTTAATTTTGATCTGAACCTTAAAGCATATGTGTAATGAATGTCTAAAGCTATAATACTTGACATAGATGATGTTTAAGCATGAGATCATGTAATGGTTATATAAAACATAGAGTTGTTAAATTTTATTAAAGTTGGTAAAATGTAAGAACAATGTAGATCGTGTATCTATGAACTTTAAATATGTGTTAAACAAATAACGAGTCAAGTGTGTGAATGATGTATATGAATGTTGATGTCAAGTATGAGTGGTTAAGGTATACCTATATATACCTAGCTATTCTAAGAGTATGTTGAGAAATTGAAAGGTAGGTTTTACAAACCTAGTTAAGAAATAATGTAACATTACTATTATATTAAGAATGTATGAAATATATGACATGGATGTGAATCCATGATTATATAACTGTGTAGGAATACACGAAGTGCAGATATGCATTAAGAAGTTAAGTCATAGTTTATAAACTACGAATCAGGCAAGTCTTTCAGTTCCTATTTGCTATGTGAACTTGATGATTAACTGTTTTAAATCTTTATTTCAAAGCGCATGATGTGTTATATATATCACTACTAGAAAATTGGCCTATTACCGTCGCTATAGGCTAAAAGACCGTCGCTAAAAGTTTTAGCGATCGTCGCCGACAGTCGCCATAGAAGCCGTTAGTAAAGATTTTAGCGACGGTCTTTTAGCCTATAGCGACGAACGGCGACCGTCGCTATAGGTCATGACAAAAATGTGTATTAGATCTTTACCAACGGTCGCTAAAAGTTATTACTACAGTCATAACCGTCGTTATAGGTGTCTATAGTGACGGTCGACGACCGTCGCTATAGGCATGTGTTTTATAAAACACTATAGCTATGGTCGATGACCGTCGCTATAGCTTTTTTAGATTTCAAAAAATATGCACATTTATTCAACAAACACAAATACAATATAAAATAAAACATAAAAAAATATTATATATATTATTTAAAATCATTCAAAATACAACATTATAATATAATCGTTAGATAATTCATCCCCTAAAATATGATGAATATTATTATACCAAAATACAAAACTAATAACTTTTACCATCATCCTTATAATACAATAGTTCAAAGATATGTAGAAGAGCTAAGTTCTTATGTTGCACTATCACTTGTACCAATGTGTGTGCACCGCAATTGCCTTAGTTTCTGCAGCAACAACCTCCATAGTAGATACTGATTCTCTCGTTGCTCTAAAGTCTCCCCAACACATGCAATAACTTTCAGACCCTGAGAAAGAGGACACGCAACCTTATCTCCAACAAACTAAAACAAAAAAATAGTGAACCTAATCAGCGAGCAAGTAGAGCATTCTGAAGTATTAGTGTCATAATTGAATATATAATTGTTATAATTGGATAGCTAAACATGAATTACTTCATTTGATTCTTTTAAAAGAGCTAGTGGAACAATAAACCCAAACAATATTATTCCATTCCAAAAGTTAATCATCAGGTAGTATTTGTGTTCTGAACAATTCTTAAAAATCACAATTACAGCTGGAAGCACAAATAGTCTCTGAATCATATTCCTATATCAGGAGTTTATGCCATTTAGCAGATTCAATTACAATTTTAAGAAATTAATGGGCAAAGTAATAAAAAAATCACTTTTACAATTAGATTTACCTAAACCCCAGTTTACCTAAAGCCCTTCACTATTTATCCTCAAAACATTAACATAGTTATATATCCTCAAAACATTAACATAGAGAAGTACAAAGCGCGAATGATAATTAGTAACAAGGAAACAACAAAAGTATAACCGAAAAAGGCACTTATGTTTCACTAAAAAATAATGAAGACAAGGCAGTTGTCATGAAATAACAGGTGAAAGCAATATCATCCATTAATATCATACTAATACTTGCATTAGATTCAAAAACACAAAAGGGGGAAAGCATAGATGAGTTAATACCTAAATAGCTGACCCTTCTGCGTAATTGGCTTGAAGAAGATCAAGATATGTGTCTCATTTGTTTCCAATCACCTATCCATAACACCAAAATATAATTACTGATAAACTTACGCTCAGTAATTGCTAGGCTAAAGAATAACTTTGTGAACTTAACAATCATATTAATTAGATTGTATACAGATGGAAGAGGAACATCCAAAATTTCACACACTTTAAATTAGAGACACCTTCCTAATGCAGAACTTGCACCCGCTATGCAATAGAGAACAATCAGATCTGCAAGTGTTAGACCAAAAATGGCATTCCCTAGGCTACAATACAAATATAGCTGAACCAGCATCTTAATAATGATTTTAGTCTGTGGTGCGTAAGCTAAACCAAGTCACCAAGATCTGTTTCACCCAACATAAGACAACGAATTATTATCCATCTTTCTACAGAAAAAGTGTAATTGGAGAACATATTTCAAGCCTAACAGTGCACCTCCGTGAAAGCTCCCAAATAGAAACTGCATAGTTTCTGTTACACTGTATGTCCTTAACCTCTAGTATAGGTATAGACATGCAGGACCCTTAGAATTTAGATATCCCAGAGAAATATTACGAGTCTCCGTTTTAGAAATTAAAATTTTGGAATACATGCATTGTGCATTCGACAAATCTTATCAGAATGATAATAATATAAATGACTTGTGAAGCAAAACAACTCTAAGAACTTAATATCTTGTTATCCCTGTTTGCTTCTGATAGCTTTTCTTCCCATTTCCCGATGGAAGTTACTATAATATGCAATAATTTACATCAACGATAAGTAGATATATTAAAGCAATTTACATCTAAGTTATAATACTTATGAACATTTTTCAAACTTATACTTATAATACTTAAAAAAATTCGCCAGTCTCCCCTACAATATAGACTAGCCACATGCACGATGGCATGCATATATGGACATTTCTAGGCACCCAAGACACAAACAATAACGATTGAATGCAAATTGAAGCAGTAAAAAATTCAGAACCATATATATTACCAATATAATATCAATCAAAACATTACCAATATACAATTATACATGAATTTTAGTTTTAAAAAACATACATTATAAATGAATTTTATAATTAACATCAATTAGCATATTAACATCAATTTACATCAACGATAAGTAGATATATTAAAGATATTTACATCTAAGTTCTATATATCTTGTATAAATGGAATCTTAAATTCTTATATATAAATGATATATGCGGGACGTACATGCTATTCGGAGGAGGGCGAATCTGAATAAGAATCTTATCATCCGAATTAGTAGGGGCCTTGGGCACATGATTAAGCTCCCTACCCTCGTCTAACAACTTAAAGAAGTCTTTGGCATCAGAATTCATAGGTTGCTCTCTACCTTGTTCCTAATCAAAATCTGGCCCTGCAATATCATGAACCATTTCATTCATACGATGAGTACTACTTGCCTCAATTGTACTTACGTGATGCCACCATCTCTTCTCTGCCCATGTGTCCACCAGCATTCTTCGTAATTTTTCATGAACCCAGAAACAAGTAAATGATAGTTTACCATGTCTTTGTCCATATAATTTACATTCTTACACTTCAAACATGGACATCGTATCTGCGACTTACCATTCATACATTCTGGGTGACTATACGCATACTCTAAAAACACTTGGCAACCAAATCTAAATTCAAATTTGTAGCAGATTTATTCGGGCACTTGACTTTCGTCGTGCCATCCAACTACTGATGCGAATAGAGGTCCATGATTCCACGGTACCTACTACAGACAACATTATAAATGTTAACATATGACTTGAGCATACTTGTAACCATATGACTTGAGCATACTTGTAAGCATGCATATGATTAACATTTAAGCATACTTATAAGCATATGAGTTGAGCATACTTGTAACCATATGACTTGAGCATACTTGTAAGCATCTGTTGAGGGTTCAAATGAAACCATATGAGAATTAAAGCCCATGTCTAGATTTAAAGCCCAGGTCAAGATTTCAACTCAAATAGACCTCCCCTCTCATCTCTCGTCTCAGAGTAAGGCAAGGAATTCAACCCCTAACCAAAACGTATTACTAAAAAAAATGCAGGGAACAACTCGTTCCTTTCCCCATGTTCTTGAAAGCTAAAAGCAATGTACTCTTTTATAAGTAGTAAATCAACTGAGTCATTAATCGTAGGCATGCCAAATCTTGACCTGATTTGATTTGTTCCAGTCTAATTTATTGAATTAGAGTTCTAGCTCCTTTTATCCAATCATCCAGGATGTGTTTCGTTGGATCAATATCATAATATAAATGGGTCAAATCATAGATCTGATTTTATTTTATCCAGAAAAAAAAGTTTGTTTTATTTCCCATCATATTTACTTTCTCTCTCCTCCTCTATGTCTAAATATGAAGAACACTCCCTTGTCAAAAGAAATTTCAGAGTCTAAAATAACTTACTATACTACTATTAGTAACTCTACTACTGCCTCTTTTTTTAGCAACATAAATGAAAATTAATATTTGTTGTTAAAAATTTGTTTCCAGCCCATATAAAAAAAATATTAAATATTAAATATATCTAAAAAGGCTACTTAGTCCTGACAATAATAGAAAACAAAATTAAAACCGTTTGAACCAATAATATATAATGTAAACTTACTATAATACTCGATAGTAATTTGTTCTAATAAAATAAGAAAGTCTGTGAATTTAAAATGCAGCAATCAATAGTTCAATCCGTAAATGGGTATATTTGTTAAAGTGTTTTCTAAAGCTGTTAATTAAATACAACACTATAGTAACTAGAGACTGCAAATATAAAAATTACAAAACGTTAGAACAACATGTGGGTATTTTTATTTTTTTCCTTTCTCTAAAACAAATTAATTATGACGTTACTAAGAAAACTCTACTATTATTACTTGAATCAAAAAATTAAAATTATGAAGTTAAAAATTTACTTGTAAATTAAAAAAAAAAATTACTATGTCAAAGTATGTCTCACTAAAAAAGTGGAGAATGAATAATAAAAAAGGTTTTAGAGAGACGATGTGAAATTCTTTCATGACTTGATATCAGTTTATGAATATATTATATAAATTAATATAATTTGATAAATATAAAAAGGAAAAATAAGTTTTAAATGGATCGATTTGGATTAAGTGGATCATGGGGGGTCTACTACATAATGAATCAAATTATTGATCTATTATCACATTTGGTGATCCATATCAAATAGGAGTATAATTTGCTCATTCGAGTTATTTGACCCATTGACAAGCCTAAACTTTACTGTGTTCAAATGTTATCTGAAATAGTTTACTTGAACAAGTGAAAGAAAATAATAAAAAAGTAGTTACTAATTTGGACCTTGTAACTTTCTCTATGACACCCTGCCCAGTTGGTAGAGAAAACCAAGGAAGTACAACATAATAACACATGTTTTATTATTATAACTAGAATTTACAACAAAGTTAAATTATATTTCTAGGACGGAAGGAGGACAACATAGTAACACATTTTACTATTATAATTAGAAACTACAACAATCCTCAACGGATAATAGAATGAACTTATTGGATACAATAACAATATAATTGCATGCCCTATATCTTCAATACATAAAACTTACACAGAGAGTATAAAAATTATTGCAATGTTAGGGTGCAAATGAAACCAAAAACCATCTCCAGTTTTATTTCAATACATAAAACTTACACAGAGTGCAAATGAAACAAAAACCATCTCCGCTTTTTTTCACAACACAAAGGCTTGACCAACTAAAAATTACATAGAGACATCAAAAATAGGAAACTATAAAAATTATTGCAATGTTAGGGTTATTATGCTTGAAAACTATATAATACCCAATTCAGATATCTACATAACACCCAATTCAGAAATCTATATATCACATTCAACATTAATCTTCAAATTTAGAAAACTATAAAAATTATTGCAGTTAGGGTTACCAGTGGGCGGCGGTGACAATGGCAGCTAATTCTTCTCCTTCTTCTCTTCCCCCCTTGCTCCCTCTTCTCTCTATCTGCTCCCTCTTTTTTTTCTTCCGTCTGTGTCTTCACGAATGACTGATACTGGTTAGATTAAGTTTGATTTAGTTTCCGATCAATGAATGACCGACATCTTTTAGATTAAGTTTGATCAGCGACCGCCTTTAGCGATCGCATGCGGTCGCTACATTTTAATGACATGGACTTATCAGCGACCGCATGCGGTCGCTGATATCAAGTAGTCGCACAAAATCATCGCGCCAACATTTCCTGCCAAATTTTTGGAGGAAAAATTGTGCTAGCGACCGCATGCGATCGCTGATATTGAATAGTGGCTGGATATAATTACGGTCGTAGAAGGTGATCGCTATTACTAATATCAGCGACCGCATATGCGGTCGCTGATATTATTGGTTGCTGATAGACCTTTTTCTTGTAGTGTTCTATGCGTTTCATTTCCTTCTCGGAAATCAATCTACTCAATCCTTAGGTTTTAAGTTCGCAGGCAAAAACTTCGTTTGCCATAAATGAAATATTATTAGATATTTCATCTTATCTCGATATTCTATCATTACGCGTTTCTCGAATTTCAAAATAATTCTCCGAGCAGAAACAGATGAATAATGTTTTTACGAAAATTTCTCGAAAATATTTATTTTCATCTTCGAAATTCTAAACAATTAATTCTAGCACGTAGCCAGATTACTAACCATATAAGCACATCCTAGGTCATAGAATGACCTTCACATAGCTTACTCACCAAATAAATCAATTAAATTCATTTAATCCACATAATCAAATAAAAATTTAATTATCATAAAAATCTAATTTTTCTCGGGCGTTACATCATTGATCATCATGGTTGCAAACTTCTTTACCCTTGGGAAGTTTTGTGACACCAGCTCCAGATTTGAAACTGAGAGTAGCACTAGCTGAAGTAGCTTTCATCTTTATCAGTATGTGCCTTTAACCACGACATCCACGGGAAAAACCATCTCATTAGAAGATCTTCAGAGTTATACAATATTGTTGTGCAATCTAACTCCATATTTTTCCAGTTATGAAGCACTTCATCTGTAGTCATTCTTACAACTCAAAGTTATTCATTTCCATGACTTATCCATCTTGCTGCTGGTTCAGCTGGTGGTTTATCAAAAACTTCCACCACTATTCTTCTGCTAATTCTGGCTGGTGAGAGAACATGGTAATATTCTGGTTCCTATGATTCTTGATGTGCAGAATCAGAATCTTTCTCCATTTCTTCTCTTTTGGAGCCTGAATCATTCTTATCAGATTCATCAGTGAATCTTTCTTGTTGGTTTTCATTTTCAGAACCTTCTTCAGCAATATCTTCCTTGGATTCATCCTCTTCATCACTAGTCCCACCTTCAGCACTTTCTTCCTTTGATTCAGATTCATCACCACTTACTTCAATGACTGCAGTAAAGTGATCACTTTTCTTGTTGGAAGCAAATTTAGCCAATAGTTTGTAGCTCTTCCTTCTCCTTGGAGGTTTAGCTATAGGAGAGTCAAACTTTTCTTTCTCTTTAGACTCTGAGGCCTTTAGATCATCAGACAAACTTCCTTGAGGTTCAGCATTGGCAGGGATAGGTATTTCTTCTTCGGACTCATCATCTTTTGAACCATCATGAGGGCTTGTTGGAGCATTTGCATTTGGAGATTTAGATGGGTCATTTTGTAGCTTTTCTTCATCATCAGAGTGAGTACTCTGAGAGTTAGCCATAGGGCTTACATATTCTTCTTCATCAGCAGCGTTTACATTTTCTTCCATGAATCCAATTCCACCTTCATCTTCGGATTTGTTCTTTGGGGACTCATTCTTGTCATCATAAGTTCCCTTTTCTTCTTCTGACTCTACCACCTTAGCTTTCTTCTTTGATGGCCCTTGAAGCAGTTTGTTACTTCTTCTCTTTGTGGTTTCAGTGCGCTTAAGATCTTTTCACCTTCATCTTTGTCTTGAGTGGAGAGACTCTTTGGTGGAGCTTCTATTTTCTTCACACTCCTAGATCTCTTCCTTCATCGGTGTGTTTCTGCTACTAGTACGGAGTTACCAAACTCGAGCTTTCCACCTCTTTCGCCTTCCTCTTCTTTATAGAGACCTTGCTTTTGCTCCCAGTTGTTGTTAACCTCATGTTTTCCATTGGGTTTTTCTTCTAGTTCACAAACAGTTATGAGGACATTACTTTGTGAACAGAGGCTCTCCCTCATTGTCCTTGATCTTGCTTCCCAGATTTTTCTTCATCACAATACTCAACAGTCTTCCATGAAAGACCTTAGTCAGGGGTCTATCTATAGACTTCTTTAAGTTAGCCCTTTCTACCCATTTGGAGATGTGATCGAACAAGATAGCTCCAAAATTTATTCGCTTCTTCAGAACTATTGCAGACATAATCTTCAAATGCTGATTAAGCATAGTGTCATGTGCAGTATCCTTGTATAGAATACATTTTCCCACTATCTCAGCAAGAAACTCAAATTCCTCATGGAACTCCTTCTTCTTCATATCCTTCAGACTAAGGTTTCTCTGGTACCCCATAATCTCCTTTGCTTGCTCAATGTCGATCTCATCAAGGTTTTTCAGTCCTAGGTCAGGAAAACCTAAGCATTGATTGATATCGGATGATTTCAGCTTTAGAGACTGACCTTTAACCTTGGTAGAAAGAATTTTGGCATTTATGGAAGCATTTGAGTAGAACTCCTTAACCAGTTCAGTATATACTCGAGTGCTTGCCTCAAGACATTTTGAGAATCCAGCTTTCTTCACAAGTTCAAGAATGTCTCTGAACTTCTTTTCAGATTTCTTAAATGACTTGGTTCCGATCTGAATACCAGTGATTACTCGTCAATCTTCTATTTGAATGGTTCAAGGAATATGGGTATTTGATTCAGAAAGATTTATGAGAAATAGGTGATTGTGATTTGGGCTCTGGAGGTTTAATTGATTTTGGCTTCGAAGAGGATTCTAGGGTTTGAAAATGGGAGGGAAAAAGGTTCGATAGCTTCTGATAATTGTTTGTAAGTTTTGAATTTGTCTTTATGGTAGTTCCCTCTGACTCTGCATAAGCAGTTATATGTCAACCAACCATTGGTTACACGATGTCCAATAATGAGCTGTAACTCCCCATAACCTTTTTGGTTTTATACTCCTTTTAAGAGAATAAGCATTATTGACGTGGATTTACTGCGTTGACCATTTTGGTTCGTAGAGTAGCATGGTAAGGCAGCTATGGACTCTACGTTTTCCTTTGTTGACTCAACGATCAACTTTTGAGAGATGCTGCACAGTGAATGGTTTTGACACTAATCCTCATCTTGAAACTGCATAGCTTGACCACTGATGTACCCTAAGCCAGTTTGGGCACTTAAGTTCTGAGGTGTGTATGCATGAAGTCTTTCTAAGATGTATTCGAACATATCTCCTCAAAATCTGAATAGTTGAGCAATTATCCTATTCTTCCAAGCTCCTCATGAGCTAGAGTATCCTTTGGTAAGACTGCAATCATCGAGTTTGCTTCTACGATCGCTGAGGTTGCACTATGATCGTTGAGGTTGCATCACGATTGTTGAGTTCTCTTCAAACTCTACTCCTCGATCATTGACTGTCTTGGTGCTTGAGATGAGCTTAATCAAGCAATGCTTCTGGGTTAAGGTAACTCGGGAAGGGCCAACCACTTAGAGTGAGCTAAGGGTCAGGTTTGTCCCTGAGGCGCTTTCCAGATGAAATACTTTAGACGTGATCTGCACTGATATCTCATTTGACCTTTTCTGTTGGGGAGGTCCTCTACCAACTTTATACAATTGCATTTGCTGTAATCGTGGTGTCCTCCTGCTCTTACACTACGATCAGGTGTTTGATCGTAGGCGCTCCACGATTTTGAGTTGGGTGGCTGAAAGGTTATCAGTAATACATTTTGAGATGTTACTACTGACTATGGATCTTTATTTGGTTCATCAGCCACAAAGTTTTGGGACTCTGTAGCTGGTACACTGCTTCATAGTATATCTCAGTGTTGTTGTTTCTTAACAGATCACTACTTCCCATGTTTATGATATCTTCTCAATGAGGTGTGATTTCCTTTTCTTCATGTGCATTAGGAAGCATCCCTGCATATCTCCTTCTGACTGGAATCACCACTGACAGTCAAGTCTGTTTACATCGTAGATATGAATATCTCCAGGACTGATCATTCTACAATCATTTGACATCACTACTAACGTAGTCTTCTTTGTCAGCTTGTGCTCATAGAGTTCTGCTCCTGAAATGAGTTCCTCATGTTTGATGCTCGATGATCCTATATAGTGAGCTTCCTTGAGGATTCTTCTCTTATGTCATGCTTTGAATGATTGAGCATCTAAGACCCTTTTATATCTTTGGTTGAATGACTTGCTTCCTTATAAGGATTGGCAACAATGTGAGTTTCATTCAGATTAGCTCGTGAAAGTCTTCCGGGATGATAGGCTTTGACATATAGGAGTTTTATCAGAATCATTTCTGAATAGTTTTAAGCCTTCTGATGGTTGAATTTTCTTGACTAAAGTCTTCTGCTTCAGCATTCCTTAGTGTGGCCAGATAGACCAGGTACCTGCAGGTTATAAAATTCTATTTTTGGTACCCATGGTTAAATGGGTCCTGCTAGGTTAGTTTTCTAAACCCCTGTTCCTCATATTTTTGGATAATCATTATATTGATCACCAACAGTCATATTCATACATGTAACTAATTTAGATAATACATTTTGAGATGCATGATGGTGAGTGTGTGTGAGATTTGCTATTTTAATAAAACACTCTTTTTCTTTGATGGTTTCATCATTTGCTAGGTTATGTTCACAGGGTTTAAATGTTCACAGAGTGAGAATCAACTCTATGATTTATTTGTATCTGGTTGGTTCATGGAGGTGATCAATTTCTACGAATCTTCAAGATGTTCTTGTAGAACTGATCATACTCTGTGTGTTATTAAACACTTAAACCATAGGTTGTACATACATACTAACCCATCAGCAAAGATTACTTCACACAAAATTAATTTAACATGTGATGCTCTTATGACCCATTTCAGATTTCTTTCAAGATGTCATCTTCATCCTAAAACTTGGATGGAGAGAAAGTTTATAGGCATTTGAGTTTCCACTTTTAGTGTACTTTCTCTCTTCATCTTTTTAGTTAGATTATGATTCCTTGAAAGAATACTGTTATAGTTCATAAGGAGGTGCAATCATGATGTACATATTTATATTAGTGAGGAACCGTACCTTTTTACTGTCAGTTTCTTAACAGTCATTTATCTTAGATATATTGAGGTTAGGCATTGATGTGCATAGTTTCTCATTAGCTCCTGACAGCATATTGCTCCGGTTGACCTTCAATCAATCAGTCGTGGTCTTGAAGATGCAAGCTAAGAGAATCTCAGCATCTTTAATTCTTAGACATCCTTGAGTTCACAAGGTTTACATCCAGCTGCTGGTTAGCTAAACACATGTTTGAGAAGTTCTTCTTTCTTCTCTGGATAAGCATTTCTTAGCATGTATGGCCTTTTCATCTTTTCAGGCTGGTGGATGTTTGACTCTTTTCTGTTGATGTCTCTTGAGCTTTCTAGCCTGGTCTTCAGACTACAAGATTGATCACGAGCAAGGATTGGTCTTGTTGATATGTCAATCAAGAACATGGACCAATCTGAGCAGCTTCAAGTGTATATACACATTTACCTGTACACAATATTTCCAAAGTGTGAGCTCATCTGCATATAACAAGTGACTTATAACTAAACTAAGTTTAGAACAATGTTTGTGCTTAGGATCAGACTCAAAGCGATTAGCTTTTGAATAGCATAAGAACCTGCTCTGATACCAATTGTTAGTTGCCAGTAGGCACAATATAGATCTAGAAGGGGGGGGGTTGAATAGATCCTTTTTAATTTCAAATACTTTTCTCGTTTATTTTGTATTTCTCATGAATTAGCATATGACAAACATAAGAATCTTTTCAAGCACATCGGAATAAGTAAAAGATCCCCTTCATTGATATATTCGTAATCATACATATATTTTTCTTAGAGTTAGTTCGGTTGTAAGCAGTTAAAACATAAATAGAAGTTATAGCAGTTAATGTACATAATGTAAATAACATATGGTAAAAGACACAAGGGGTTTTAAGTGGTTCAGAGACTCAAGCTCCTAATCCACTCTTCTGCTTTCAACTAGAAGGATTTCCACTAAAGAATGGCAAAACCACAAATCACTAAGATTCCTTGAGGCCAGCCACTTGGGACTTGATTCACTAAGAACTCTTGAGGCCGCTGACCTTGGAACTTCTCTAGTTCCCTAGGAACTCTTCAAGCCTAGCAGGCTTGGAACTTCATTTAGTCCCTTCGGATAAGGACCCCTCAAGCCCTAGCTTCTTGTTGTTGTAGTTGTTGTTGTTGTTGTTGGTGGTGAGCTGTTAAGATGTCTTTAAGCTTGAACATCTTATGTACTTAGCAGCTTAACGTAGTCCTCTTGGCATTCTGCTTTGAGTCTGGACTACATCTTCTTTGGTGCAGCTGATCTTTACTCTTTTCTGCTCATCTTCATCTGATGTCAGTTGTGCACCATCACCATCTGGATTTACTAAATCTATGAGCCTTTGGTAGAATTTGTCTGGCACTTAGCAATTCCTGAACCCTTCTTGAATGCTTTGTAGACATGATTCTGCATCTGTTCTGTTTCAGCCTTTGGTTCATGGTGATTCGTAGAGTGGCTCTCTGGATCTTCTTTGTGCTCTGCCACTCTTCTGAATGCTATCTTCTTGGCCTTCTCGGCTCTCAGCTTGGCTGCCATCTTCAGCGGAATTCTCATCTTTGTTGAGTGAAGCTCTAATCTGTTTAAGTCCTTCTTCAAAGCTGCTTCACTTCCACCTATGTAGTCTCACTATCACTGAGACTTGTTCTCTTAATCTCTGGTGTAACGCGTAGAGTAAACAATAGCATTCCAACAACTCAACGATTCTATAACTTAGCAATCATCAGTACTTTTGATCTTTGAAGCTCATTCTGATTTATACTCCTTGCCAATCTTCCCGTTGGAAAGTAGCCGTTGAAAGCTATTCAAATTGCTTAACAGATCTCGAGTTGTTTGGTGTAGACTGCAGATGTGACATGACATGACTTTCTGACACTGCAGTCTACTGTTTCACCTACCTCGTCAGAGATGTCACTTTGATGTCTCGGGCAGGTCGACGGCTTTATTTCCCCCTTCTGATTTCTCGATCAGAGGTTGTCCTTTTGCATCGATGCTCTCAATAAGCTCTTGTTCGAATACCAACCTTTAGATTGAACTGTTGCCAATGCTTCAATCTTCGGATGACCGAACTCTACGATTCTGATGCACATCTTCTTGGACTTGATCGTAGTGTCTAGTTGACGGTAGAGACAACACTACGATCCTAAAGAGTGTTCATTGGATCTGCAATGTAGAACACTTCTTCCTTCTCTTGTACAGTGCTTCAACACTTCTGTTTTCTTTGACTGCTCTTAGATACTGATGGCTTGATTCTTTGTTCTGGCCCCTTCTGAATAGCAAGACAGTTTAGATTTGTGGCGTGTCCAACTCGCTTTCTCCTTGTGATCTCCTATTCACTTATCATCAATGGACTGACCCAATGCTTAATCACTTTAGAATTGTTCTTCAGAAGCTGAACAGTATCTCTGTGTACACTCCATCAGTTCTTTCTTTGTTTGGCAAACACTACGATCCTGGTTACTTCCAAGATCGTTGTCATCTTACCACTTGACAACACTCACACTTTTCTGGCGACTTTCCTTAGTCGACCATCAAGTCTTCTTATGATCATCTTGTGGAAGACTTCATCTCGAATGGCTTCACAACTCAATCTGGATGCTGATTGAATTGATGCTTAGATCTTCTGATAGCTTGCATGCCATTCATTGAGTGCTCTCTAGTTTCCTTCAGGTGGGATGTATCTTTGTAGTATTAACCAGAGGCTTCATTCCTTTGGATATTCTGAGAGTGCTCATTTTTTGAGAATCGTATTAGCTCTACGATTCTGCCTTGGCGTTGTGAGCACATCTGTTGAAGTCTCAGTTCTACACTCTATGATTCACTTTGGGTGTGCAGAACCACTCGACGACTCCTAGATCGATTTTGACACTCTACGATTTCTATCATTGTGCTTGTTGTCTTCATCTATCTTGCTCGACTCGATCTCTACTTTCTCGATATGATCGATGGACTCTCTACGACTCGAGTGTAGTCTACGATTCTTAACATAGCTTTGGCGGATGCTCTGATCGGCTCGTGGTAGAATCATCTCTCACGATTTTGAACATGACTTCCTCAGCAGATTACGGCTCCGAGGAAGTTCTCCTCGACACACTACAATCCTTCCTCGTCTCTCCTGACAGTCTACGAACTCTGAGATCTAGTATCTTGCAGACTACGATTTTGCCTCGATAGCTCTCGAGTTTTCCTTAACTCTCCTGGAAAACTACGATTGCTGGTGCAATGCTCGACGATCAGACAAGCCTATCTATTACATCATAAGATCAACCTAACATGATTGATCTTTCTATATTTATAGTCCTTGTACATCATTTCTTTTTAAGGACTTTACAAAGCTGTTTTGCTTATGTAGGATCAACCTAACATATTTGATCAATTCATTCTAAGTCCTTGTACATATGTTTCTATTATCTATTAAAGCACTTTACAACTTTTCTTAATGTAGGCAGACTTGCATATTCATTCATATATATATATATATATATATATATATATATCATAATCAAATTATATGTAAATAGGAATATCATTCACATGCTTATTCTTGACATATATTAATGATATATATTTATTAAACATGACATCACTTATTACATAGCTCATATTTCCCTATGTAACACAATACCACATACCTCGTAACACATTTATATATTCTTGTTCGAACCCATCTAATGCTTTAAGACTTTTATCTACTAAATTCTTATTTTCATATTTGCTGAAAATTCGGGTACTTACATCATCTCCCCCTTATAAGGATTCCGTCCTCGGAATCACCGAAACCTCCTCTACTCGGTGCTATTCCAAATATTACATATTCTTTTGTATAATTTTATCCATTCTCTTTTTGGAAGTTTTTTTTATTATTTGCTCACTTGCATTCTACCACATCCTCCTTTCTAAGGAACATTCTACTTACTACTTTCATCATTCAGAAGAATAAGAATCTTCCACGATTTTTCAATAATCGGGAAGTAGTATGAATAACTCAGATTCCACTTTATGCTGAGGGATCACACAAGACCGTGAACTAGTGCTTCAACACAATCCTTCACACTGCAAACCAGAGTGTTTATCAATCACAAATACTGAAAACACCCTCCACACATACACTAGGTGGCCAGCCTATTGTACCACTACGTTGGGCCGCAACGTAGTGTTTTGTAACAACTACATGCGTTACGCTCGAAACCATTGTCCTCGAAAATATTTTCCCTTATAGGTTTGTTCACCTCAGCTTTTCCACATCTCAATCCACACCAAAGCAATCTGGTTTGGCACAAATACTGAAGAATGCTTGAATTTCACAAATATTTTTCAATAGTCGTCTAGCCGAATCAAATAGCTTAGACTTTTATCAACAACTCGGACATCAATCAAAATAATTTAGTCAACTTAATTGACCTTCTTCATAATTTAAAAGAAAACCAAAAATTCTTTTATGACGTCATGATACCATACCAGATTAGTAGTACGTTGAGGATTCCACCATTATGTGACTTTGTCATATTACATCACACCATAGTGGGCTGACGATCTTTCGATCACAACCAACACTAGGTTCTACTGCATTGATGACTCCATCGTTTACCATTTTTACACAATATCAAATGGTGCACATGGTTAGAAATACCTTTTTGAAAATTTTTAAATTATTTTTGTCTTAGCCGAAACAATTAGCATATACATATGGATAACGATATTGTTTTTTTAAAAAACATCATTGGTTCAATCACATGATCCAATATTTTTTAAGAAAATAGAAGTGCAAACATCAGCACGAAGTTAATAAATTTTGAAAATCTAGCGAGCTAGAAGATTCAGAAAATCCATGTTTCTCCATCAACTTCAATCTTTACTATATTGCTTCATTCTACCAATCTTCAACACCATCAATGCTCACTATACCAAAATTTCTAATTTTATAACATATATATACCCGATATAGTTCATCAAACTTACCACACTTTGGAAATCCAGGAACTTTCCATAATCATATGAGTTTAGGAACTTACCCTAGTCAGACCATAGGCGTCCATTCGCTGAGGGTTTCAAAACATACCATATGATCATGAGTCACGAACTTACCATAAGTATGAGTTTTAAGAACTCGTATGTAATTCTATATTCTCTACCTATACCCTACCTGTCTGTTATACACCTGAGAAAAGAATCACCTTCTCAATAGGTATATAGCAAATAGCGCGACACAAACATTTCAATGATTATCAATGCAAGAAACTAAGTGGTTTTTACACTAAGTACAATTCCCCGCCCATAACAAGGAATCATACAACTCAGCTGCTGACATGTGTCCTCAATTAAAATTCCACCTAACTCTATCTCACACTTAACTTGCTCTTTGCTCGATACGAATTCTTCGTATCTCATCATATACAACTCCTCATGAGTTCATATCGTACTATTTCATAGTACATTCTCTTATAGCATCAAGCTATACACACTTAGTCGTTATAGACTATTTATCACTTCATAGCTCAATCCGATCACGTCGTGATCATCAATTTACCTTAGGGTTCTTTCCCTATTATCAACAAAAATCCATCCGAGTTCATTCTTATTATATTTGTCATCTTCATCTTATGGACATCATCTTAACATTTTTATTACCAGAGTTAGGAAACTCCTGAATTCTCATTCTCTAGATACTTCAAGATTCTTCTTTGAATCCTCGCGTATATATATTTTAATCTTTATCTTTTCTCTCTCTCAGGTTATAGCCTAAGGTACACTTACCTAAAGTTTATAACCTATAGCTTTGATACCAACATGTGACGCCCCCAAATCCGGGTCCCTTTGAACCTCAGATTTGGTCCACCACGATACTACTATCGTCAAACTATTTCTATCTTTTATTCATAACTTAATGAATATAAGTTTGCTTATTACAATTTAGAAAATAAATTCTTTCCATTTTCAGGATCTGTACAATGACCCCAAACTTTTATAAGTTTCAAATCTTGGTCATTTACCATTCCCGTCTTACATCATATTCGATGTTATAAAAATATGCGAAATAATTTAAAAAATTTCAATCTTCTCTGAACAAATCTTTTATTGATTGCTTAACTTGAATCAATTACATATCCTTGAATCAAATTATGTTATGATTCTTTCTATCCAAATTTTGATATAAATTTTTACATCTCGATTAGAATTCCTCTATATATCACATAGTACAACTTTACAACTCAACATGTATTACACATCGTAAACAATTATCATGTGCATCTCCTAGAACCTAAACATGGTTCAAAACTATATATTTAAATAAATAGATCAATCTCCTTCGATACTATTGAACTTTATCAATCCAGTAGCACGTAATCTTTACCGTGAATCCTTAACCTGCAAAAGTGGTTATTTGCAAGGGTGAGCTTGATGACCCAAAGAATTCTAATAGTTTTCATGCAAAGACATAGCATATAATAGCATATTCAGTTCATGCATTCATAATCAATTAATATTTACTACGCATGTTACTTCTCACATAACAGGCATACAGATTTACTTCACAAGCATATAATCAAATATCAACTTTCAAATTTCATACATATTTCATATGCTTTTCTTATATATACATCAACATTGCATAGCATAATATAGCTCAATTAACAATTATCAAATTCATATATCAAATAGGAACTGAAAGACTTGCTTATTCGTAGTTTATCAACTACGACTTAACTGCTTAAAGCTTATCTGCACTGCGTGTATTCCTACACAGTTATATAATCATGGATTCATACCCATCAGTCATACATTTCATACACTCTTAATATAAGAACAAATATTATTTCCTAACTTGGTTTCATTTTTACTTGAACTTAGAATAACCATGAGACTAGCTCATTCTACTATCATATTTTTCTAAACAATCTTGTTTCATATCTTTTACTCCTTAAGGACAACATATAACCATAACTTAAGACCATGCAGTTAACAAACTTCTCTTGGTCACTCACTAGAATAATGCGCTTGCGCACACAGCATTTAAGCTTGGGAGTATGCGGCGGTCGCTTTCTCCCAACCAAACTGAACTTAGGCTTTTTATTGCCCAACACAATTCCTAGCACGACATATATTCTGATACGTACCATAAACATACATCAAGTAGGTTATGATATTTCTTCAAGTTCATATTTCAAATCATTTAATTTTGAATTACATAGCTCTTTGTTGAATGATTTACATCAACAAGGCTTAACAACTTCCTTTAACAAAGTTTCAATGTTTATAAGCTTTTAAACCTTATATTGGTACTAACAAGCCTTTAATACGCATGTTCACATGTATCTATCTCATTTAAAGAGACATAACATAGTTCATACTTTTAAAACGTGCTTAAATAACTTATGTCATGCTTGACTAGTTGAGTGCACATATCATTCATGTTCAAAGGCATAAATAACTCTATCATGCTTGCTTATAAGGTCATAATGCAAGTAACACAATGCTCATCAAAGTTAGTTTCTAAAACTTTTAAATTTCTCTTTAAAACACTTACTAAACCGAGTTTGACAACCTTTTTACGTGTTTGACAACCTTTTACGTTTGACAACCTTTTTCACATGTTTCCAAGGTCGACTTAAAAGACACATAGTTTGTTAAGTTTCATTTTCAAAACTTCAAGTTTTTCTTTCAAAATACTTTTAAAACCAACTATATCAATAAATAAATTATCAATAGTCTTCATCAATATTATCGGATTTAGTAATACATCTTGGAATTACATTCCTTATCCATCTGCGCACATAACTAGGCCACATTCACATGTTTCCAAGGTCAGAACTTAAAAGACACAAAGTTTGTTATGTTTCATTTTCAAAACTTCAAGTTTTTCTTTCAAAATACTTTAAACCAAGCTATATCAATCTAGTATATGCAAGGTAACTTTAAAACTATATTTCATGTCCGTTGATATGCGTACATAGGGTCCAAGGTCAGAACTCAAAGGAAACCAAATTCATCAACTTCCGTTTCTCAAAAACTTTTAACTTTTCTTTTAGAAATCATTGTTAAAGCATTCCATTATGAGTAAAGTAATCTTAGCCATGTGACATGTCTATTATCATGCATATTCATGTTTTATCACTTATAATAACATATTCCATTGTATTCCAATTTAACCATTTACCGAATAGTAATTTTTATTTCATAAAATTCGAGGGTCTTCTAATCAATCTAGGGGAGCACTATACTTGCGTATGTGCTCGTTCGACGCCCTCCGATCGCCTCCTATTACGTAATAGTCACAAAGATGACTATTTTAACCTCTTATAACGACCTCAAATTGAAAAATGTAAAGAACAAAAGTTGTAGGTCTGTTTGTCCTGGTTCCGGATCATCTTGAATCATCTCAATCGGAGTTCGTATGAAACAGTTATGGTCGTTTTACCAAAACATGTCGAAGTAGTCATAGTTAGCACACATTGGGCGCGGCCGCGCTCCTTGCTCTCACCATTCTAACACGCCCATGCCATTTCCGAGCCCCAGCTTCACGCTCGCGTGCACGGGCGGCGCGCCCGCGCGTGACTTCACATATATTACAGTTTTTGACATAACTTTCTCATTTTAAGTCCGAATTAGTTGGTTTTCGATTCGTTGAACTCGTTAAACTCTTAGCTACTCATCTACAGATTAATTATAACACTTCAAAAATATTAACTAACCCAAAGATTAATCCAAAACTCATATTCATACTAAATTTTCATGTTTTGACAAATTTAGCGAATTCATTCACTACAAATTCGTTTATAAACCAAATTGGTCCATTTAACTTTTGTTGTTTTCTCATTTGACTATATTATTAGTATCTAACAACAACTCATATATTATAACAACCCTTAGCCATCAAATTTGTGACTCAAAAGTGACTTTTACTTGTTATTTCTAAGGAATTTGAAAACTTAGGAATCAAAAGCTTAAGTTAGCATTATTACCTCTTGAATGCTCTAATTTGCTATCTATATCTCTCCCAATCTCTGATTTCTCTCAATTCTACCAACCTCTCATAACCAAATTCTCAGAGAATTTTTCCAATGGGAAAGAGAAGGAGTTGGCTTTATTTATAGAGGAACCATTGACCAAACAATGGCTTTGCCCAACAATTTAAACCAAAGGGAAGAAGAAGAAGCTAGTGGATGCTCAAGAGTTGGTCACCAACTCCACAATCAGCCATCATCAACTCTATTAATTAATGAAGAAGAAATAGGATAGGCCAATGGCCTATTCATACGGCAGTTGAAATAGAGTGACACTGATTTTGGGACACAGTTTAAATCCTAACAATATAGCTTAGTTTGGTTCTTTTAATTCCCAAAATGAAATTTTAATGTGTTACAAAGTAAAATTAGGGATTATTTATGTACTCACATCATATACTCCATGTACATTAGTCCACATAATATTTTAATTGGGCTAAATATCATTCAATTGGGTATTCCAAACCCATTACTTCCTATCACACATAATTATCAAAATGATTAATATCAATCATCTATTATCTTTTCATTAATTCTCTTTTAATAATTTCAGTTAAACCTTCAGTCTAGTTTAACTTTAATACCTAGGCCACACAAGACTCATTTATCTCACTTACTAGAGATATATAATTCAAGCTCATTAACTCTACAATAAAATATTAATGGTCTTAGGCCACGCTTAGCTTTTCCCCAATTCCACATTATTTTAATATTTATTTAATATAAAGTTTGTGTGACACACTTTACATTAATCCTAACTTATTTAGCTTACTATAAATAGTTGTACACTTATAATATGAAGAACTAATATACTAGGCTTTATGAATTTTATATTCATAACACCTTTATTTAAGAAAACAATCATTAACATTTACTCCATTATTTAAATTATACAATTATAAGTATAATTATCCGATCGTCCTAAGCTAACTTCCTCAATCTTTATATTTAGCCGCATCTCAAATATTAATCTAATATATAAATCTCTAACCAATATTCACTTATATATATATATATATATATATATATATATATATATATTGTTTTCTTCTATTATTCATCACCCATTTTCCATTATCATCTTTCAAGTATTAAATTCTTTCATATATTATTATATTATGTAATATATGAAAATAGCAAATTTAATTAACATAATCATTTCATTTTCTTCATGTAACGTACATACATTAATTTACCATTTTACTTAAGTGAATTACTCCTTTCATTCAATTTACCACCACACAAGGCTTTAGCATTATATTATAATAATAAATAATATAAGTTAATTAACCAATATTAATTTCCATAAATAAATTCTCATTCAATTTATGATTCGTTATCTCAATCCATTCATGGACATTTGGAACACCAATTAAGATCCTTATTATAACATATTAGTTACTAATACACCAATCCTAAAGTTCAGATTACACGAACTCATCATGAACTGTCTACAGGCCGACGCAGTAGCTCTAATCTTAGGCTTGAGAGTGGCGCGGCCGCGCCACCTTAAGTTAGGATGCAGACATGTTATGCTTCAACAGAAACATATCTTAACTCGCAAATCCTTTAACATGCTCCATACATACTATCTCACTATACTAACCAAAATCAATCTCCAATGACTACATTCTTCAATAATTTAGAGATTAAACTTCAAGTTCAACTCTTCTTTCTTTAATCTATACATTTTAACCATACCCCAATATTAGTCAATAAATCTCTAACCAATATTTGTCTAAAGATATATTGATTTTCTTCTCTCGTCAACAACGTATATATAAACAAGTCCAAACCTAGCACACATCGAGTTTTTAATGGTATTCAATATAGTACACTGAGTGGTTTCCCACAAACAACCAACAAATTAGTTTCCGTCTCGTCTACACTATTTTCACAGTGAGTTAGATCGGTTAATAATTCATATATACCTCCGCTCTCTGAAGGATTTGTTTAGCCCAGCTCCTATACATCCACCATTAAAGGGTATTGTTGCACTGCCATAGACTTAATACTTACTTGTACATATACTCAAGAAATTGGTGATTATCAAGGATATTCAATGTCACCAATTATGATAAAATAATTCTTTAAATTATTTAATGTCGATAGATAAATCTTATCCATCTTCTTATTAATTTATCTCTACAATTTATAACAATATATATTAATGATATATATTTATTAAACACGACATCACTTATTACATAGCTCATATTTTCCTATGTAACACAATACCACATACCTCGTAACACATTTATATATTCTTGTTCGAACCCAACTCATGCTTTATTTCTACTAAATTCTTATTTTAATATTTTTGAAAATTTTATCTACTAAATTCTTATTTTAATATTTTTTGAAAATTGGGTTCTTCTATAAATTAAATCTGACCATGCCTTGGGAGGTGGGTAAAAGTATTTGTATATATATGCTCATGAATAATTTCAAAATTATTTTATCAACTTCTATAATAAATGAGTGGCGCCTGAAAATCGATTATAGAGAAAAGTCAAATAACCCGATATTTTCTATATAATTAAATCGAAAATTTTAAGTATAATTTTATTTTATTTTATTTTAAAGGTGGGAATATGTATAAGGTAAAGTATTTGTATATATGTGATAAATAAAATTTATTTATTACATGAATAATTTTACATAAATTATTTTTAGAATTTTTAGTCATTATATTCTAATAATAAATTAATTTGGCGATAATAATATTTTATTATTTATTTTCCCTAAAATATGATTATATATTATTTAAATAATATATGGAATGATTATAAAATTATTATAATAATTATTTTATTATATGAATTTATTCAGATTAGTTAAGTTAATTATTTTAACTTAATTAATAATGTTATATATCTGAAGATAAATCGGATATGGAATCTAAACCCTAATTCTGGATTTTGACTAAGAAATGAGAATAATAATATAGTATTAATTTTATTTCAGTGCTATAAATATGTACTGTATGTGTGGACCGATAATGGTTGGTTAATTATGGTGTAACAGTAGAAAACCTTAATGTTAAACTAGTAAAACCTAATTTTAAAACTCAAATGGGAGATTCAAGACTGTGTAGTAATTGTGTTATATGATTTATGTTATGTATTATAGAATTTAATGTTAATTAGAGAAACCCTAATTAATATTTGAAAACCCTAATTGTTAGGAACCCTAATTTCTAAAATAAAAACCCTAATTGCTAATTGTAAGCCCTAAATACTAAATTAGTAATCTTAATTATAATTTGTAAAACTTAAACCTAATTTTCATGTTTTATATAATTAGAAAATCTAAAGTCAATTAAGGAATCCTAATTTGAAATTTAGGAAACTATATTTTCCTTTTTTAAACCAAATTACAAAGTCCTAGAAACTAATTATTTTTTTACCTTAGGGTTAAACCCTAAGGGTTGGCTAAGTTACAAGATTGCCATTAAAATCAAAAGCCAGATGGCAAAAATACTCTTTTGTGCATTATTGAAGCTAACTTGTCAAATTTACCAACACTTTAGTTGGTGAACCACCCTTGACTTGCTCATGTACTGAAAATACATACAACTCAGCTATATATCATCAGCCAAGTTAATTTCATCAATCTATAAATAGAATTAGAGAGAGAAAAGTGTACATTCATGCTCATTTGTTCACAATACTCATCCAAGACATTCTTTCTCAAAAACTCACGAAATATAGTTGTGTATCAGGCCCTAAATCAAGCCCCACTACCTCCATTAACATATCAGTAGCTAAGATTCAAGATTGGTTCAAGTTAGGTATAAACCCTAAACTCAAATCTGATCTCAGTTGCTATGTTAAATGTTATGTGTTTGTGTTAAAACATGTTGTATGTAGTGTATCTTAGTGTTTATGCCCTAGAGGCCAATTATTTGATATAGTTGCTTAACATTTTGATATTTTATTTGATTGAATAAATATATGATTTTATTATGGTTTTATTTACTGCGTTATATAAATGTTAACATAATAAAATTCCTTAGAATAGTGATACAAATTATATAGTTTCAAGTATGTGACTTGAACATGAGATTATATAATTATAATTAGTATCATTGTTCTTAAATGTCCCTAGTCGAGTATTATTGTTGATGGGACAACAATGATGCATTGAGACTAGTATGTGGATTGACTGATGACCAAATCTCATTGGTCATAAATATATGAGATATTAAGTCAATGCATAGGTACATGTTAGAGAACGATGTACTAGACAGACCCACCATGAGAATTCTATATGGAGCATTATGCGAAGTGTCATTAACAATTCTCATAGTGACAATGATGTAATGGTCCTCCGACCTGAAATCACTATATTACTACACGGGAATTTATATACTTTGATATCATCAAATGTCACCTTTAATAGGGTGGACTATAAAGGTGATTATTGGGTACATCATGAATCGTGTGAGGAATATGAGTGATCTAGATGGAATTTAATCTTCCTATATATTAGGGGTGATATCCATAGTTTCTTGATTGAGTAGGACTATGAAATGCATAGCCATGCTCAAATAGTGATTTGTTTCATATAGTCTACTCATTGATCAAGAAAACTCAGATTAAATTATGAAGAGTATGACACATTCCATGACTCAAGTTTAATCTAGGATATTAAGGTTAAAAGGATTAAATTACATTGAAACATTGGTCACGAAAAGGTTGCATCGAATCATCGATCTTATTATTATTTGGGTAGCAGTGATGCATTACTAGATGCCACTCACTGTTTATAATTTTATAATATAATTTTAAAATTATTGCCAACGCAATAATAACCTATAGGGTCACACACATAGAACGTAATTAAAAGAAAATTAATTTAAATTGTAAATATTTAAATATATCAATATGATTGATAGTATTTAAATAATGAATTTAAATTAATAGGATAATTTATATATAGGTATATTAATTAAGTAAGACTTAATTAAGATATATATTTAAATTTGGATTTTATTAAATTAGGTTTGAATAATATTTTTTAATAGCTATATATATGATATGTAGCAGCTATTTTAGGCATTATTCATAAACTGAAAACCCTAGCCGCTCTTAGAAAGAGACTAGATAGAAACAAGTTCTGAAAATCCTCATCCTTGGTGGCTAGTACCACGGTTCCTTCTTATGCAGATCGTAGGACGGTTCTCGGAGCGTTCGTGTGGATACCGTAGAGGCGCGATTCATTTGGATTTAATTGGAGATTCCAGCGCATCAATTTCAGTATCACAATCGGTATAATTTCTAACCACTAAGTTAATTGATTTTCGCATGGATCCTGTTCAGGGTTTCGGAATTGCCTTAAATTATTATTTTTTCGCTGCATTTTTGTGCCGAAATCCCTTCAGTGTATATTGATGATCTAGGTTGATAGATGTTATATCCATAACATCTATTGGCTCGGATTTGAAGTTTTTGAAAATCTGGAAATTTTTTAAAATGTTGTTTGACAACGAATGTCAGACCTCATAGATCTGTGCTTGTTAGTTATTTTAGTGTTTTAAAAGTTTGTAGTTGTAGTATGTTATGTGGTCTATCATTTGGAACTTGAATCAGGGTCAGCTAATGTACAGATTTTAAGTTATGGAAGGTCAAAATGCGTTGACCGACCATGACTGTCTGTTTCTGGGTAACCTAGAACTTACCCAAAAACGTCTGACAACTTGTTCTTGGGCTCTGATCTTCCAGGTGTTATATGTTTTGTATATGTTGTTGTATCAGTGTTAGTGTTATAGTATGTTATATGGACTACAAAGTCCTGCCTTTAGATCACTTAAAAAAATAGAATGGATGTAGTAGATGGTCAAACCAAGCAGAATGATCACGATTTGCGTTTCTGGGTAACCCAGAATACGCAAGAGTGTGATTTCTGATATGGTTTGACCGAAAAAGATTCGTAGATTGTGATGTTATACTGTTTTTATGTAATAAATCATGTTGTCTTGTATGTTGGCTACAATCTGGAACTTTTAAATTATAAAATCATTACACAGATTTCAAGTTGTAGAAGCCCAAAGGAGGCGCAAATAATTGTTTTTCATTTCGGGTAACCCGAAAATCAAGAAACGACTCTTTATATCTTGCTTGTGTCCACAAATTGTTATGAACTTTATATATATACTTGCTTTGATGTGTTATGTTTTCATGGTCAACCACAAGTTGTTAGGTTTGAACTTATAACATTACATATATACTACAACATTTGATCAATTATCTAAAATCATACCTTGAAGATCGAGCTTAACATCTAATTATTATATGTTGAAAAATCAACGATCCTCTGCACACGTAATAAGACTCCTCTTATTAATAGATGTGGACAACCCACCTTAACAATTAAGAATTGGTTTTTATTTAATTAATTAAATTCTTTTAATTAATTAAGCTCCCTAATCTTATTAGGGATAATTAATTAAACTCTTTTAACTAATTTTCCTTCCTAATCCAATTAGGAATAAATGAGAGTACTTATATTAAATTAATTCCTAAACTCTTTTAGAAATTAAAATAATAATAATTGTAACAATATTAATAAGACTCCTCTTATTAATTTATATTTAATATTTCTAAAATATTAAATAATAAATATTAAGCTATTTAATTTATTCTATCACCATAGATTAAATTAAATATATAACTATATTATTACGATTATGCCATTAACTTCTTAAATAATTATTCTTCCTTTTATGGTGTGACCCTTTAGGTTTCGATTAAACGATTCTAATCTTATTTAAATAAATAAATTAAACAATTAATTTATTTAAATAAATAATATTTATTCTCTGATAGGGATAAACCTCCCTAGCGATCAACGACTTTCCAGGATAATATAGATTTTAACATTAATCATTAAAGAACTTTTGGTAAATAGTTCTGAAATAGATTACCTTCCACCATCTGATGTCCCGATTAAATATAAGGCATTGGAATTTTGTTAATCTTATTTTATTTAATTATATTATTCGATCATTAATGCACTGACTCCAAATAATGCAAATTAGAAACTCCTTTCTAATTTCATTACCCTTAACCAAGGACTCTTTGGGTTGTCATTTATTGAATCATTAGGACATTTCTCTTCTTTTATTAGAGTGGTAGATTCTTTATTGATCATACATTATCTCCATGTACAACTTATTATACCCAAGCATACCCTTTGATATACCCTAAGGGTCCAAGGATTACTTGTCTTACTATCACTACGAGAATTCTATTGACAGCAAATAAAAACTCCATTAGGTATTCCTTAGCGAGCCACGTTCGATGAACTTATTCTCTAATAAGCACCTCATACTTGCTTTAGTGTCTCCACACAAATGATCGTGAGATCAATAATCCTCATCGATGAAGCAAGTGACGCATGTACCAATCTATCCGGATTCACTTTAATCCCTAATTTAGTAATCCAATGATTGGGAACTATTTTAGTTTTAAGCTTTCAAAGAATTTAGATCTCATTAGAATGATCATCATCATTATTCTAAAAGCATTGCTTAAAACTATGGGTTTATCACATATTATAAAACGACATCATTGAGCCCGATCGTCATGGTATCTTATACTCTTCTTCTCTAAGTGGCGAGTTATCCTGTTTTGTTAGATAAGCTTTAGTTAATGGATATGTAATGTTGTTCATGAGAGTCCTTATCTCATAGTGATTTCCCATCTTTCAATGATTCTAATAATCAAATGAAAGTGCCACAACACATGCTTTTAATCCAAACAATCAACTTGCGGCTTCTTCATTTATAGCTATATACTTTGTCTTTATCACTAAACCAACAACTTTTAACATTTTGGAACCTTTCCATTCCTTTGCACCTGTTCAAGATAACACTTTACCTTAAAGTGGATGTGATCTTCTCCGAATATGGCCGATCAACATCGGTCTCGTATATTTCATTGCATACATGATTGTCACTCATGCGATCTCTCTTCTTTGGAGTCTATAGACTATTAAGAGAAATACACTCCATAGCTCATCATAGTTTGCCATGCTAAGCGACTTTTAGCATCAAATGAATATACATTCCTTGGGTTAAGTCGAGCATCCTCTTAAATCTATCTATATAGATTTATATCCCCAATTAAGATACTCTTCCCAAATCATTCATGGAGGAATGTTTGAACAACTTTATCTTTAATGATTGTAGCATTGGTATGTCATTCCTTTCGTAGTATATCCACATATAATATTAGGAATGTCACGCAGGCGCTCTCCATGACCCTTTTATACACTAGAACTCTTACTTGATTTACTATTCAAACTTCTGATTAGGTTTGTATGTACAATAGGTTACATCTATAGTTTCCTCTTATTTGACTTATAGTGTTTTGTGGTTCTTGAACTTTTCAAGATCTATTATCCTCCACTAGCCCTTGATGATAAGCGCCTTTATCTTAGAAGGTAACGTGTTCATAACAAACACCTTTTTGCTAAGTAGAATTATAGAACATATACCCCTAAACTTACTTTAGGATGTCCCACAAATCGACACTTATAAAATCTTGTCCCCAAGCTTATCCTTTGAAACCTTTTCACATAAGTTGGACAACCCCTTATCTTAACATACTTAAGATTAGAATCCTCCTCTGTCCATAACTTTTATGGAGTCTTGAAATTTGGATTTTGAGGTTACCTTTTAAAGTAGATATACATAGAGTACGATTTTTCCTTTTCGGATACATCAATCAATTATTATGTATCGAGAGGCGTCCATTATGAGAAAACCATTTGAGATGATCTAGAAACTTATTTCACAAGTATTTATTCCTAGATCTAATCAAAGAATCTTAATACATTGTCAATTTGTTTCATACGAATTCTTTGAACCTTTCAAAATAATTCACACTTGTATTTTAGCAAACACACATTCAACTCTTTGAATGATCATCTCTTTTCTTATACTAATTTGTTCAATATAAAAAATTATTTTCATGTAAGTCAGTATACAAAATTTATTAAGTAATATTCGATTCTATACAAAACATTATTATTATAAATAGAACAACAATTGTTCTTAATTATAATACCAAAAACTTTATTGTCCAACAATAAAATGGAAATAATGTTTCTAACAAGAATTGGAATACAATAACAACTTATTGACTTAATAGATTTGCTAGTAGGCATTGCTAAACTATAAGTTTCTATGGCTAATATGGCAACCTTTGCTACATTTCCGCACATAGGATATATCCAATACCCAAGTAGAACCTTGACTTAAAGAAAAATTTATTTCAATCATGAACAAAAAAGCGTATATGTCAAAACTTCACTAAGCTTCTTTGGTTAGCCTCTGCAGATGCTTCTTGAGTTTCTTTCAAGAGTGTCGGAAGGCTTATAGCGATTGGAAAGCAAACTCCTCTTGCTATCCGTATCGATTTTTTGTTCTTATTATCCTTTGTTTATGCCTTTCTATTTACCTTCTTTGAATCGTTCTTCTTTTCGAAGATCCTTTATTTACCGGTGATAAGACTTGATCTTTCTTGGTTGGAAAGTGACTCTCAACATTTTTCAACATAGTTAAGCAAATCGGCCGGCATCTAGCTTATTCATATGAAAAATTCACAATAATTGAAAGGGAGTCAGGAGTGGTGCAAGATCAAATCTTGGCTCAACTCTCCATCCATGACATATAGTGCATTGGCCGTTCTAGATCGGAAGAGCTCCTTGAGATGTCTCTGATATCTATCGGTCCTACTTTCCTCACCATCAACTACTTGATGTGCGGGAATATAATAGGAGCATCCATAGTTTCATCTTGGCCATTTGAAGCTTCGTTACTTTCGTGGATGCATTGCATCATCTTGCCACTTTCTAAAAGTAGCAATCTCTTCCTCAGAGGTATTGTCTGCAACCATTGCAGGGATAGGCGTATTAAGGACATAAGATAACTTTTCAGCCATGAGAACTATTCTCAAATTCCTTAATCAATCCGTTTAATTGGGTCTGGTTAAGTTAGCATCTAATATGCTTTGTAGTGATAGTAATTTAGACATTGTAAAATTCTATAAATGAATTTGTAATTAACAACATTTATCCATGTAAAAAAAATCTTTAATTAAAATAAACTCTTTTATTTTAATTAATTATGGAATCCAATTACATGTAAAAAAATAAAATTATTAAAGGAAACACGGATATTCTTTCCTATTCACAAATAAACTCCTTTATTTTGAATAATATGAAATCTTATTTCATATTTAAATAAACTCCTTTATTTGAGAAACATAGATTCTCTTCCTATTCACCTAAATAAACTCTTTTATTTTGAATAATATGAAATCTTATTTCATATCTAAACAAACTCCTTTATTTAAGGAAAGATGGATTTACTTTCCTATTCACAAATAAACTCCTTTATTTTAGGAAAAATAAAATCCAATTTCAACTCAATTAGTTATTATGGAATCCAATTCCAACTCTAATTAGTTAGCATGAAATTCTAATTTTTAAAATTAAAAATAAATCTTTTATTTTAATATTAAAATAAACCTTTTATTTTAAGATTAAAATAAACCTTTTATTTTAATTATAAAATATTTAAAATTAAAAAATAAAACTTTATATTTTAAAATTAAAATAAACCTTTTATTTTAAAATTAAAATAAACTTTATTTTAATTATATAATAATTAAGAATATATATGTATATATATATATTATAATATATATTATATATATATAACTATATATATATAATATATATATATATATATATATACATCCGTTCTTTTTTTTTTTTTTTAAACCGTGCACATGCTTTAACATTTAAATCCGCATGCAACCAAAAAAAATGATTTACCGTATGTTTATGTTAAATATTTTTTTTTTTATTGGGTCACGCTAAATCCTTGCCTCGATTTCCGTGCATAAGCGCTTATTTTTTTAAAAATTTTCCAGTAGCTCACGGTTTGGTATCTGTTAACATACATTACAATCAAATTTTATTTTATTTTTATTTATTTATTTATTTATTTTAATAAATTTTATATACTTGCCCAATTAAATTGTTATAAACACATATCAATATAGATATTAAATTAAAATAATTAATAATTGTGATAAAGGTTTGGCTACGATGCCACTTTATTAGATTTGTAAAATTCTATGAAAGCGATCAAATTACATAAAAAGTGTGGAAGCGTAAAAATCGAGTTTAAAAAATATTACAAACCACTATATACCCGATCACCCTTTATGCGTAATTATTAATTAAACGAAGATAAAGAATAAAATCATACCTTGAAGATCTAGGCCTCCTCGTATGATCTAGAGGTGATCCACCAAGGAAAATAAAGAATATTCTCAAACCCTACGGTCAATTATAGTTAAAATCAACAACCCTCTACACACCTATAATAAGACTTCTTATTAATAGATGTGGGCAACCCACCCTAACAATTAAGGAATTGGGTTTTATTTAATTAATTAAATTCTTTTAATTAATTTTAGCTCCCTTATGAATGTTCTTGAATCGCTTGAACTATAATGACAGACTTTTTAATATTAATTATTTTATTTTCCAAAAATCATTTAAAATATAAATTAGTTTCTAAAATTACAAAAATAATTTTAAAAAGTATTTGAAGTTATAAAATTAACTTTTAATAATTTGGCATATTTTTCATAAAATATAAATTATTTAAAATTAATATTATTGAAAATAATTTTTTAATAAAGTATTTGAAGTTATAAAATTAACTTTGATTTTTGGCATATTTTTCATAAATATTATTTATTTAAATATTATTGATATTTAATTTATTTAATAAATTAAATTAATTAAAAATGAATATGATAATAAGGTATTTAAAAATATTTTAAGTTATAAAATATAACTTTTAATATTTTAAAAATAAATTTAGATTAATTATTTTATATTAATGATATTAGAATTATTTAATAATTATATTAAATAAATTAGTTTAAAAATGATTTTATATATTATAAAAATCATTTTAAATGAAAATAAAGTGTTTAAAATATTTTAAGTTATAAAATATAACTTTTAATATTTAAAGGATAATTTCATTAATAATTTAATATTAATGATATTAGATTTAATTATTAATTATATTAAATAAATAGTTTTAAAATGATTTTATTAATTTTAAAATCATTTAAAAAGGATATAGATGAATTAAAAATATTTTAAGTTATAATTAATGACTTTAATATTTTGATAAATAATGCATTAATATTTAAGTATTAATGGTAATTATTTAAAAATAATTTTAGTTATTTTAAAAATCATTTAAGGTAATATTAATACTTTAAAAATATTTTAAGTTAATATAAATAACTTTAATATTTTGGCAATGGTTTCATTAATATTTTAATATTAATTATATATTAATGATAATTGAATTATTTAATATTTAAATTATTTAATAATGATTCCGGTGTTTGAAAAATCATGATAAATTATAATAATTAATTAAAAATTATTATAAGTTATTTAAAAGTAATATGACTCATATTTAAGTTATTTAAATGGATATTGAACTACAGGATAGAGTCTTAGACTCGATAATTACCCGATAAAGCTGTCGGCACACCGAAATATTTCAAAAATTGATCTAGACTTATATAAATTGTCTGTATACGTGTTTGTTTGTTATCCAATGACTGCTAAACATATGTGATATTGTGATTAGGTTATGTGCTGACTACAAATAGCAGTACTATGTGATATGGTATATTATACTAATCAAACGAATGATCTTATTAATGATAGGTTTCGATATAAAAGATAAAACTAAGTTGTATAAGCGACAGATCGAATAAGTATCTTAACTTTTCATTTACTTTATGCAATGGACATGTAAAGCTAATATCCTAACTATTCTTTTTCATTGTTCAAATATCTTAACCTTGTGTATACTTATGCAATTATTCTGTATAAGTAAGTTATTAAATTATAATCTATTGTACAAGTTCTTTAATTACATTATTATAAATAAAGATATATATTCTGCTCAATAATTTCTAAGCATGGTTATACAAGTATCCTCACTTGGATAATCATTATATTTTATCACATGTTGATACATACTTATTGGTTTCTAGTATGTATACATTGACTTAAAAGTTGTCTATGCTATTTGATTCAAATTGCACACGAATTTAAAAATATTATTGAACAAGATAAAACTTTATTGTATCCAACCGAATTATTTTGGTTCTGGATTCTAGACTAGTATGAACATCCCAAATCGAGAAACTTTTATGCTTTAAAGGCGGATATCTTTGGATGAAAATATCGTTGTAACATGTAGTATTGATCAATACAGGGCATAACTGGTGATCACCCCCGTGCCTGTAAGTATCCTTTTGTGCATTATTGAAGCTAACTTGTCAAATTTACCAACACTTTAGTTGGTGAACCACCTTGACTTGCTCATGTACTAAAAATACATACAACTCAAATATATATAATCACCAAGTTCATTTCATCAATCTATAAATAGAATTGGAGAGAGAAAGTGTATATTCATGCTCATTTGTTCACAATACTCATCCAAGACCCCCCTCTCAAAAACTCACGAAATATAGTTGTGTATCAGTCCCTAAATCAAGCCCCACTACCTTTATTAACATATCAGTAGCTAAGATTCAAGATTGGTTTAAGTTAGGTATAAACCCTAAACTTAAATCTAATCTCGATTATATTTTAAATGTTATGTGTTTGTGTTAAAACATGTTGTATGTAGTGTATATTGATGATCCGGGTTGATAGATGTTAGATTCATAACATCTATAGGCTCGAATTTGAAGTTTTTCAAAATCGGAAATTTTTAAAATGTTTTCGACAATGAATGTCAGACCTCATAGATCTATGCTTGTTAGTTGTTTTAGTGTTTTAAAAATTTGTAGTTGTAGTATGTTATGTGGTCTACCATTTGGATCTTGAATCAGGGTCAGCTAATGTACAGATTTCAAGTTATGGAAGGTCAAAATGCGTTGACCGACCATGACTGTCTGTTTTTGGGTAACCTAGAACTTACCCAGAAACATCTGACAGCTCGTTCTTGAGCTCTTATCTTCCAGGTGTTATATGTTTTATATATGTTGTTGTATCAGTGTTATAGTATTTTATATGGACTACAAAGTCATGCCTTTAGATCACTTAAAAAAATAAAATGGATGTAGTAGATGGTCAAACCAAGCAAAATGATCACGATTTGCGTTTCTGGGTAACCCAGAAACCGGAAGAGTGTGATTTCTGACATGGTTTGACCGAGTAAGATCCGTAGATTGTGATGTTGTTATATTATTTTTATGTAATAGATCTGTTGTCTTGTATGTTGGCTACAATCTGGAACTTTTAAATCACAAAATTATTACACAGATTTCAAGTTTGTGGAAGCCCAAAGTAGGGCAGTCGAAATGTTCTTCATTTCTGGGTAACCCGAAAAATGAAGAAAAGCTCTAACTGTGACGCCCCCAAAATAGGTATAAATCACTCATCTTGGGTCACCAAATACATGGTACTGAATACAAATACAAACTTAATTATACAACATGAGCTGAGAGTTTTTACACGAATATTGTCTTCTAGACAATATCCAAACTCAAATGGAGTGCTCATTACATTTATTGTCACACTATTTTATAGAATAGTGAGGACTACTATAACACCATCCCGCATACCATCACTCATCGCTTCCCGACTAGTTCCGGCTACGTTCTCATTTCCTAAAGAGAACAATGGAAGTAAAAAGGGTGAGCTCAACTAGCCCAGTAATAAATATTATCATTAAGATAATGCAGAATATGTTATCATTAGCCTTCAACAATGTTAAACTGATAGAATATAATAGATAACAAGTTTAATTGCAGTGGAACAATCAATCCATTAGAAGAGTCAAGTAGAGCATGATATCTACTAACTTCTATGATTTAAAAAGTTTATCATTAACTTTATCGATGGGACTCAACTTAATAAATAAATCACATCATCGAATCATCCCTGCACTACGGGCCAAAGATATTCATTAGTATCACGTCCACAAATTATTCTTGCACTACGGGCCAAGAATATTCGTGTAATCATCAATGGTCATGATCATACCGAATTATCCCTGGTCATAATCATACCAATCAATAGTCCATCTATACACGTAAGCTAAAGATGACTTTCATCACAATATAAGCATGAGCATGATGACAATGATATAAGAATTCAATTAAAAGAAAGAAAATGATACGGTTTTGTGGAGTAAAATTCAAGAATAATATCCATGTATCAAAAATAATTTGGACAGAAAAGAAATAAATTTTTTTGGTGAATAGTACTTGGGGAATAGTACCCCATGAATAGTATCCCTGCATGAAAAATGCTTCAAATACCTGACTGAACAATATTTGAATGAATAGTAACTGGGTGAATAGTAACCCATGAATAGTAACTCGTGAATAGTATCCCGGCATGAAAAGTGCCCCGAATACTCGAGTGATTAATATTTTAGTAAATAGTAACTGGGTGAATAATAACCCGTGAATAGTACCCCGGGTGAAAATATTGATATTTAATAAGAAAGTTCATATCAATATTCCAATGAAACGTTACTGGATGAAGCGCAAAACTCTAGAATATTCCACTAATTTCAAGGATTATAGAACCAATACTTACCATAATAAGTTTAGATTTAAGAATATGAAAAGAAATAACATACTGAAATCAAGAATGGATTTTCACCGTATACAAAGACGTAATCCGCGTGAGACAAAGTTATTCCGACATATTAACGGATGAATACAAAAAATAGTATTCCTTATGAATACAAAAGAAATAATACCCCTTACCTTCGTAGAAGGCTGGATACTGCAATAGTGAAGTAGCAGAATACTCTTCTTCTTGCTCTCTATAGTTTCTCTCTCTATAGTGTCTCTTGTGAATCTCAGTGAATTGGTGAGAATGAAAGAAGAATTAAGCTTCTATTTATAGGAGAATGGACTAAATAGTAACTGATTCAGGAACGGTCCAGGTTGATTTACTATTAGAACGGAAGGTTCATATTGATTACTATTAAAACCACAACCGACGGTCCAAATTGATTTGCTTTTAAAATCACCACCGACGATCCAGATTGATTTACTTTTAAAACCACCACCGACGGTCCAAATTGATTTACTATTAAAACCACCACCGACGGTCCAGATTGATTTACTATTAAAACCACCATCAATGGTCCATATTGATTTACTATTAAAACCACCACCGACAGTCCAGATTGATTTACTATTAAAACCACCATCAATGGTCCATATTGATTTAATATTAAAACCACCACCGACGGTCCAGATTGATTTACTATTAAAACCACCATCAATGGTCTATATTGATTTACTATTTAAACCACCATCAATGGTCAAGATTGATTAACTATAAAAACCACCATCAATGGTCTATATTGGTTATATATTAAAACCACCATCGACTGTCCATAAAATTAGTAAATCTTCCCATAGAATACTAAGTCAAACTTACAACAAACGCCTCATAACAATCCCTATATTTATATCAAAAATTGAACAAATATTTACCACAAATTATTTATCTTTAATAAACACACTTTTAATCTATTAGCAATTATTCATCATTAATATTATAACTCACAATATTTAACAACCAGATTATTCCCAGGAAAGAATGGGCTTTCCGATAAGGATTTCTCCCTATTGGTGCGTAATTAGGTGACCAAACTTCTCCTCGACAGAACTTTCTAGACATCGTCAATATTCCAAATAATAATATGGACATCTTTGTCGTCTCAATTATTGATTTAATAATATAAAATATTAATATTGTGACAATAATTGAATCAAATAACGTGAGATACTATGCAGCAATTACTGTAGCAATAATTGAGTATAATTGAGTGACTTCTCACATAAGCATCAATAATCAATACCGTGTGCTACTATGCAATCACACGTATTACTGTACTTTTACCACAGGGTAGTTCAACAGTTTAACGGTAAAACTTTCGCCGTTATTTTTATAAAAAGATATTTCTGTCATTTTCTAACTATGACAATACTTTCGTTGTGGGGTCCACTAATGATTGTGCCGTCGTACGAATATTCCCTGTTAAAATGAATATTCCCCGACCAATTGAATATTCCCTGACACAACGAATATTTTATATCAACTTGCTTACTTTGCAAAATTTTCAAATATTACCCACAACTATAACATTATATCATATCCACACCATAATATTTAAAAATATATTTCAAAAAAAAATTATTCTTTATTCATAAAATTTGGGGAGTCCAAAACGCATAACCAAATCATCAAAGGCCCCTTTATTAGTAAGGTTGCTTGCTTGTCACACAGGTTGTCTTTGGCATCTTACAACCTCCCTTCTTATGAAATTTCGTCCTCAAAATTAGGGTGCGTACCTGATATGACGAAGAGGTGAGGATACCTTGATTTCATTTCAGATTCTAACTCCCAGCTCATTTCCTCCACATCGTGGTTTCTCCATAAAACTTTAACTTGAGGTATAACCTTGAAGCGTAGAATATGATCCTTCTTATCTAAGATTTTAACAGGTACCTCTTCATACGTTAAATCTTCCGCTATCTCGTCCGGTTCTAATTCAATAATGTGGTTCGGGTCTTTTACATATTTACGTAACATAGATATGTGAAAAATATTATGAACACGAGACATACTTGGCAGTAAGGCGAGTCTATAGGCCACAGTTCCTACTCGATCGAGGATTACAAATGGGCCAATGAATCAAGGATTGAGCTTTCCTCTCTTTCCAAATATCTTAACTCCTTTCCATGGAGCAACACGTAACAACACATGATCTCCAATATTGAATTCCACGTCCTTTCGATGAAGATCAACATAACTCTTTTTTCGATCTTGTGAGGTTTTTATACGTTGTCGGATCGTTTGAATCTTTTCCATAGTTATATGTACCAACTCCGGTCCCAACAACATTACTTCACCCACCTCATCCCAGCATACATGGGAACGACACTTTCTTCCATACAACGCCTCAAATGGAGCCATGCCAATACTTGCTTGATAACTGTTATTTTAGGAAAACTCCACCAATGGTAAAAACTTGTCCCAACTTCCTTTGAAGTCAAGGACACAGAGTCTTAATAAATCCTCAAGAGTTTGAATAGTCCTCTCCAACTGTCCGTCCGTTTGAGGATGATACGCCAAACTAAATCGTAAATTCGTGACCATAGCTTTTTGCAAACTAACCCAAAATCGTGAAGTGAATCTTGGGTCTCGATCAGAAACTATGGATACTGTCATACCATGCAATCTTACAATCTTGTTTATGTACATACGAACAAGACATTCAAGTGTAAAAGTTTCTCGTATCGGTAAGAATTGAGCAGACTTGGTCAATCTATCAATAATGACCCAAATCGTATCCATGCCTTGAGAAACTTTTGGGAAGACCACTAACGAAATCCATGGTAATGTGATCCCACTTCCATTATGGAATTTCAAGTGGTTGCAATGGACCTTTTGGCACTTGATGTTCCGCCTTGACTCGTTGACAAGTTAGACACCTTGAGATAAACCCTGCTATCTCTCTCTTCATATTGCTCCACCACCAAATGTATGTCAAGATCACGATACATTTTGGTACTCCTAGAGATGGATTACAAAGCATGGTGTGTTATGCGCCTCCATCGTGACTTTATACTTCAAGTCGAAATCGTTAGGAATACAAAGTCCGGAGTTAACTCAAGTATTCCTTCTTCATCGATTCTTGCTTGCTTAGGATAGCACCTTCTTTCACTTTCTTCCTCATACGCATCGACTCCAGTGTCAGTAGCTTGGCGACTTTAACTTTATTGATTAAAGTTGGTTCTACTCATATATTTGCCATTATCACATGGGTCCCTGGAGTCTTTAACTTTATCTCCATCCTTTGTAAGTCATACAAAATGAGCCTTTGCGTTGACAATATCGCACTCGTACCCGCATATGATCTTTTACTCAATGCGTCAGCTACTACGTTCGTTTTTCCAAGATGGTATTGAATGGTATGATCGTAATCTTTCAACAACTCAAGCCATCGTCGTTGCCGCATGTTGAGTTCCTTTTGAGTGAAGAAATATTTGAGGCTTTTATGATCCGTATAGATCTCCACCTTCTCTCCATACGTAATGCCTCCAAATCTTAAGCGCTTAAAACGACAAATGCCAACTCTAGATCATGAGTAGGATAATTCCTCTCATATTCTTTGAGTTGTCGTGAGGTATAGGCTATGAATTTCCCATGTTGCATGAGAACACATCCTAAACCTTTGCCTGAAGCATCACTATAGATGATATACCCTCCGAACCAGATGGTATTATTAGAACAGGTGCGGAAATGAGTCTCCTCTTGAGTTCTTGAAAACTCTTCTCACAATCCTTGTTCCAACCAAATTTTGTATCTTTTCGAGTTTGCTGAGTTAATTGAGTAGCGATTCAAGAAAACCCTTCTACGAATCTCCGATAATAACTAGCTAGGTTGAGAAAGCTACGTACTTCGATCACTGAATTAGGTTGCTCCCAGCTTTGAATTGCTTCAATCTTTGCTGGGTCAATAGATATTCCATGATTTGATATCATGTGCCCAAGAAATGCTACTTCCTCAAGCCAAAACTCGCATTTCTTTAACTTGGCATATAACTTGTCCTCACGAAGCTTTTGGAGTATCAGCCTCAAGTGTTGCTCATGATCTTCACGACTTTAGGAGTAAATAAGGATGTCATCAATAAAGACGACCATAAAGTGATCCAAATATTCCTTGAATACTCGGTTCATCATATCTATGAAGGAAGCATGAGCATTAGTCAATCCAAAAGACATGACTAGGAATTCGTAATGCCCGTACCAAGTTCTGAAAGCAGTCTTTGGGATGTCATCGGTTTTAATCTTTAACTGATAATATCCAAAACGAAGATCGATCTTTGAAAAGAATTTGGTGCCTTACTGTAATCGGTCAAACATGTCATCAATACGAGGTAATCGGGTACCTATTTTGATGGTGACACATGATTCAACTCCCAATAATCAATACAAAGTCGCATACTTCCATCTTTCTTCTTCACGAATAGAACAGGAGCACCCCAAGGAGACGTACTAGAATGAATGAAACCGACGTCTAACAATTCATGTAGTTGGGTTTTTAACTCCTGAAGTTCAATAGGAGCCATTCGATATGGGGCTTTAGAAATGGGTTTTATACCAGATTCAAGGTCGATACAAAATTTAATTTCACGTTCTTCAGGGAATACGTCAGGAAATTTATTAACAATAGAAATATCATTCAAGACTGGCGTATTTTTGTTTAAATCCGTGACATGAGCTAAGAAAGCTTGACATCCGTTTTTCAATAAATGAATAGCTTTATGGCTTGAGATGATAGTAATTGACTTTAATGGTTTGGTTGCTTGAATTCGCATAATAGGTTGGTTAGGAATATGAAAGCTAACAACCTTACGAAAAAAATCAATTTTAGCATGATGAGTAGTCAACCAATCAATTCATAAAATCACATCGAATGCAAGTATTTTTAAAGAGATAAGATCGACGGTAACGATGCGATTCTGATTTGAATCAAACAAGACTTATAAGCGATGGGATGTAATGAAGGTTTCTCCTAATGGAGTTTCAACAGATAAATCAAAGTCTAATTTCTCCAGAGTCAAATTTAAACGTTGAGTGCAAGTAGGAGAAATAAAAGAATGGGTAGAACCGGTATCAAATAAGGTATAGACTTCACTAGAGTTTATGATTAGCTTACCCTTGATCACCTCGTTCGGATTCCTCACTTTTTGGGAGGTTACAACAAACACTCTCCCTTGAACTACCGGTTTTGTCTTGTCTAGGACGGCCTTTGATGCCTCCATCCCAGCTGGACTTGACTTTGGTGCACGAATAAATTGGGCTAGGTGACCTTCTCTTCCACAATTATAACATTCTTTGGACTGCTATGTACAGTTTGGACTGATGTGTCTCTCTTCTCCGCATTTGTAACATACGACCAGCGGTTATTCTCCTTCCTTAACAACAAGTGCTGGTACTAACATCTTTCCATCATTATTGAATCAATTCTTCTTGAAATTTCCACTTCTATTATCTTGGCCATGATTACCATCGAAGTGGTTTCCATTTCTGACATGTTGATTCCCTCCACGTTTGTTGTCACCGCTTTGATGACTGCTACCACTGGTATTATCGACTTGTCGGCTACTTTCTCTTGGTTGGGTTGACTCATTATCGTGCTCCAATAACTGAGCCATATTTACAACATCTGAATACAAACACAGTTTGTGAGAAATGAGGTATTGGCGTATTTTGTGTCTCAAACCTCGTAGAAACATTCGCGTCATTCTCTCCTCATTATCAACCAATTGGGATGCGAACCGGGACAACTAGGCAAACTTAGCCTCGTATTGCGACACGGTCATATTGTTTTGCTCCAACTTGATAAACTCCACCTCCTTCATGTGACGAATACTTTTGGGAAAGTACTTGTCGTTGAACAGTTCTTGGAACTTTTCCCAAGACATTTTGAGTGCGGCAGGCTGAGTACGTTTTACTGATTCCCACCAATAATATGCCTCTCCTCTCAACATGAAGGTGGAAAAGGGAACCTTTTGCTCCTCGGAGCATCCCAAGACATCAAATATCTTGGTGATATGCTTTATCCATGTCTCTACCTTAAGTGGTTTTGGCTCTCCTAAAAACTCCGGTGGTCCCAGCTCCTTGAACTGCTTAGCAGTGACCATCCGAGAGTTGCCAATGTTTCCACCTACATTTTGAATAGGAGACGCTCTCGCCTGATGTTGCATGAATTGCATAAAGCCTATGAACATCCCATCGTTCATCATTTGATCGATGTTTTTATTTACCTGAGGATTATTGTCTTCCTATTGCACATTATCCTGGATATTAATAGTTGGTGACTCAACGGTCTCATGTGCTTCATTGCTTTTCTCAACATTTTCAGATGTCATTTTCAGACACTGGCACAAAACAAGGGTTAATTGACAGGCCACATATTATCCCTATACTCTGACCGACCACCTAAATACCAAATAAACTTAGGTAGGTCATACTTCGAAGAAGAATTCCCGTTTCTCCCTCTGGTTCTTGTCTCACATCTCGGCCGAGGATCATATCCTAAGCTTTGATACCAACATTGACGCCCCCAAAATAGGTATACATCACCCATCTTGGGTCACCAAATACATGTTACTAAATACAAATACAAACTTAATTATACAACATGAGCTGAGAGTTTTTACACGAATATTGTCTTCTAGACAATATCCAAACTCAAATGGAGTCCTCATTACATTTATTGTCACACTATTTTATAGAATAGTGAGGACTACTATAACACCATCTCGGACCATCACTCCGTTCCCCGACTAGTTCCGACTACGTTCACATTTCCTGAAGAGAACAATGGAAGTAAAAGGGTGAGCTCAACTAGCCCAGTAAGAAATATTATGACTAAGATAATGCAGAATAAGTTATCATTAGCCTTCAACAATGTTAAACTGATAGAATATAATAGACAACAAGTTTAACTGTAGCGAAACAATCAATCCATTAGAAGAGTAAAGTAGAGCATGATATCTACTATCTTCTATGATTTAAAAAGTTTATCATTAACTTTATCACTGAGACTCAACTTCATAAATAAATCACATCATCGAATCATCTCTGCACTACGGGCCAAAGATATTCATTAGTATCACGTCCATAAATTATTCTTACACTACAGGCCAAGAATATTCGTGTGATCATCAATGGTCATGATCATACCGAATTATCTCTGGTCATAATCATACCAATCAACAGTCCATCTATGCACGTAAGCCAAAGATGACTTTCATCACAATATAAGCATGAGGATGATGACAATGATATAAGAATTCAATTAAAAGAAAGCAAAGGATAAATTTTTAAAGATTTATAACTTAATTTATCCAGAATTTAATAATGTCCAAATTGTCAACATGATACTGCTTTGTGGAGTAAAATTCATGAATAATTTCCATGTATCAAAAATAATTTGGACAAAAAAGAAATAAATTTTTTTGGTGAATAGTACCCCATGAATAGTACCCTGTGAATAGTACTTTGGGAATAGTACTCCGTGAATAGTACCCCAGCATGAAAAGTACCCCAAATACCTGAGTGAACAATATTTGAGTGAATAGTAACTGGGTGAATAGTAACCCTCGAATAGTAACTCGTGAATAGTATCCCGGCATGCAAAGTGCCCCGAATACCCGAGTGATTAATATTTTAGTGAATAGTAATTGGGTGAATAGTAACCCGTGAATAGTACCATGGGTGAAAATATTGATATTTAATAAGAAAGTTCAGATCAATATTCCAATGAAACGATACTGGATGAAGCGCAAAACTCAAGAATATTCCACTAATTTCAAGGATTATAGAACCAATACTTACCATAGTATATGAAGAGAAATAAGAATATGAAGAGAAATAACATACGAAACTGCAAATGGATTTTCACCTATCATACGGTACGTAATCCGCATAGACGGGTTATTCCAACATATTAACGGATGAATACGAAAAATAGTATTCCTTATGAATACGAAAGAAATAATACCCCTTATCTTAGTAGAAGGTTGGATACTGCAATAGTGAAGTAGCAGAATACTCTTCTTCTTGCTCTTTATAGTTTCTCTCTCTATAGCGTCTCTTGTGAATCTCAGTGAATTGGTGAGAATGAAAGAAGAATTAAGCTTCTATTTATAGGAGAATGGACTAAATAGTAACTGATTCATGAACGGTCCAGATTGATTTACTATTAGAACGAACGGTTCATATTGATTACTATTAAAACCATAACCGACGTTCCCAGATTGATTTACTTTTAAAACCACCACCGACGGACCCAAATTGATTTACTTTTAAAACCACCACCGATGGTCCAGATTGATTTACTATTAAAACCACCATTAATGGTCCAGATTGATTTACTATTAAAACCGCCATCAATGGTCCAGATTGGTTATCTATTAAAACCACCATCGACGGTCCATAAAATTAGTTAATCTTCAATGAAATACTAAGTCAAACTTACAACAAAAAGCCTCATAACAATCCTTATATTTATATCAAAATTGAATAAATATTTACCACAAATTATTTATCTTAAATAAACACATTTTAATCTATTAACAATTATTCATCATTAATATTATAACTCACAATATTTAATAACCAAATCATTCCCGTGAAAGAGGGGCTTTTCTATAAAGATTTCTCCTATTGGCGCGTAATTAAGTGACCAAACCTCTCCTCGATGAACTTTTTAGACATCGTCGATATTGCAAATAATAATATGAATAAGTTTGTCGTCTCTCAATTATTGATTTAATAATATAAAATATTAATCTTTGTGACAATAATTGAATCAAATAACGTGAGATACTATCACGGTGATTCTTGTAGCAATAATTGAGTATAACTAAGTGACTTCTCACATAAGCATCAATAATCAATATCGTATCTTCTGATGCAACCACGCCAGACATTATACTTTTTTACCACCTGGTAGTTCAACAGTTTAATGGTAAAATTTTCGCCGTTATTTTTATAAAAAGATATTTCTGTCGTTTTCTAACTACGACAATACTTCCATTGTGGGGTCCACCAATGATTGTGCCATCGTACGAATATTCCCTGTTAAAACGAATATTCCCCAACCAATCGAATATTCTCCGACACAACGAATATTTTATAGCAACTTGCTTATTTTGCAAAATTTTCAAATGTTACCCACAACTATAACATTATATCATATCCACACCATAATATTCAAAAATATATTTCAAAAAAAAACATATTCTTTATTCATAAAAGTTGGGGTCTTACACTAACAGCATGTTCTGAGCTTTATATCTTGCTTATGTGTTATGTTTTGGTCCAGAAATTCTTATGAACTTATAATATTCCATATATACTATAACATTTGATCAATAGCTAGCTCATTAACATCTTAGACAGTGAATTATTCATGGTCAAACTTGCTAACTCATTAACTGCTTATGAATGTTCTTGAGCTTCAAGAACACCTAAAAGCGACACTTTACGTAAGCTAAATACTATAGCGACAAACTTTTAATATTAATTATTTTATTTCTCAAAAAATAATTTAAAAATAGAAATTAGTTTCTGAAAATTACAAAAATAATTTTAAAAATTATTTGAAGTTATAAAAATTAACTTTTAATAATTTGGCATATTTTTCATAAATATTAGTATATATTTAAATATTATTGATATTTAATTTATTTAATAAATGAATGAAATAAATTAATTAAAAATGATTTTATTATATAAAAAATCATTTTAAATGATAATAAGGTATGTAAAAATATTTTAAGTTATAAAATATAACTTTTAATATTTTAAAATAAATTTTATTAATTATTTAATATTAATGATATTAGAATTATTTAATAATTATATTAAATAAATTAGTTTAAAAATGATTTTAATATTATAAAATTTATTTTAAATGAAAATAAAGTGTTTAAAAATATTTTAAGTTTTAAAATATAACTTTTAATATTGAAAGGAAAATTTCATTAATAATTTAATATTAATGATATTAGATTTATTTATTAATTATATTAAATAAATAGTTTTAAAATTATTTTATTAATTTAAAATCATTTAAAAAGGATATAGATGAATTAAAAATATTTTAAGTTATAATTAATGACTTTTAATATTTTGATAAATAATGCATTAATATTTAAGTATTAATAGTAATTATTTAAAAATAATTTTAATTCTTTTAAAAATTACTTAAGGATAATATTAATACTTTAAAAATATTTTAAGTTAATATAAATAACTTTAATATTTTGGCAATGGTTTCATTAATATTTTAATATTAATTAGATATTAATGATAATAGAATTATTTAATATTTAAATCATTTAATAATAATTTTGGTGTTTGAAAAATTATGATAAATTATAATAATTAATTAAAAATTATTATAAGTCATTTAAAAATAATATGACTCATATTTAAGTTATTTAAATGGATATTGAACTACATGATAAAGTCTTAGACTCGATAATTACCCGATAAAGCCATTTCATTAATCAAAATATTTCAAAATTGATCCGGACTTATATAAATTATGCAGATACGTGTTTGTTTGTGATCCAAATGATCGCTAAACATATGTGATATTGTGATTAGGTTATGTCTTTGACTACAAATAGCGATTTATGTGATATGATATATTATTCTAATCAAACGAATGATCTTATTAATGATAGGTTTCAATATAAAAGATAAAACTAAGTTGTATAAGCGGCAGATCGAAGAAAGTATCTTAACTTTGCATTTACTTTATGCAATGGACATGTGTAAGCTAATATCCGAACTATTCTTTTTCATTGTTCAAATATCTTAACCTTGTGTATACTTATGCAATTATTCTGTATAAGTAAGTTATTAAATTATAATCTATTGTACAAGTTCTTTAATTTTGTTATTATAAATAAAGATATATATTCATTCAATAATTTCTAAGCATGGTTATACAAGTATCCTCACTTGGATAATCATTATATTTTATCACATGTTGATACATACTTATTGGTTTCTAGTATGTATACATTGACTTAAAAGCCGTCTATGCTATTTGATTCAGCTAGACATAGATTTAAAAATATTATTGAACAAGATAAAACTTTATTGTATCCAACCGAATTATTTTGGTTCGGATTCTAGACTAGTATGAACATCCCAAATCTGGGAAACTTTTATGCGCCTAAGGCGGATATGCTGGATGAAAATATCGTTGTAACATGTAGTATTGATCAATACAGGGGCAATTGGCGAGATCACCCCGCGTACTGTAAGTATCCTTTTGTGCATTATTGAAGCTAACTTGTCAAATTTACCAACACTTTAGTTGGTGAACCACCCTTGACTTGCTTTCATGTACTAAAATACATACAACTTAGCTATATATCATCATTGCCAAGTTCATTTCATCAATCTATAAATAGAATTGGAGAGAGAAAAGTGTATATTCATGCTCATTTGTTCACAATACTCATCCAAGACCCCCCTCTCAAAAACTCATGAAATATAGTTGTGTATCAGTCCCTAAATCAATCCCCACTACCTTTATTAACAGATCAGTAGCTAAGATTCAAGATTGGTTTAAGTTAGGTATAAACCCTAAACGTAAATATAATCTTAGTTGCTAGTTTAAATGTTATGTGTTTGTGTTAAAACATGTTGTATGTAGTGTATATTGATGATCTGGGTTGATAGATGTTAGATTCATAACATCTATAGGCTCGAATTTGAAGTTTTTCAAAATTTGGAAATTTTTTAAAATGTTTTCTGACAATGAATGTCAGACCTCATAGATCTATGCTTGTTAGTTGTTTTAGTGTTTTAAAAATTTATAGTTAAGGCGGATATGCTGGATGAAAATATCGTTGTAACATGTAGTATTGATCAATACAGGGCATAATTGGCTGATCACCCCCATGCCTGTAAGTTATGACGGTTTACAGATAAAGTTCTGTTTAACCTTATCGAAAATAGAAAATAATGTTCATAGTCTCTCGACTGATTCCCATTTATAATCAGAACGTAGTTTCAAAAATTTGAAATCGAAATGATATGTTGTTAATTGTTACTTCAGCTTACTTCACAACTGTTGATTCGTTGTAGAAGTGCTATTCACGAAAAACATTTACTTTCTTCAGCTAACTGTTATTGATTGCTATTACTTGCTGGGTAATCAAATGCTCATTCTTGCTTTAAATTTAAATGCTTTCAGCTAAGTGTGATCAACCAGAAGGCTCTGCTAAGAACAAGGGAAAAGGAAAGGTTGTTGAATGAGTTCTATGCTATCCTATGTAATAACTAGACTTTATTAAGACAATGATATTTATTATTATCATGTATTGTAATGTATTAAAGGTTGCGTACTTGGGATTAGACTCTGATATATGTAAATTAAGTTTGATATTTATATTATTGTTATTATTATTAGTATTATTCTGCTCATAGAAATGGTATCTTGAAGCACCGAGTTCGGGTTTCAAGTACCTGAATTTGGGGGCGTCACAAAGAGAAGGAACCGGTGCCGCAACGCAGGTGTAGGGAAAAAGCTAGAAAAGAGCTTTTAACTACTTTACTCTTGGGAGAAGTGTAAGGGAAGATAAAGAACATATAGTTCACGTAATGTAACACTTAATCAAGTGATTTAAACCTTAGACGAAGGTTAAACGGAAAGATTTAATGGGATTAAAAGACAAAGAATGTAAAGATATCTGAGGACCGTAGTCGCGCTAAAACAAGCGTGTGGGATTGCTATGATTGTGATTCCTTCGACGTTGAGTGACGAGGATGATGTATAACATTTCAATGTTATGATGTCATAATGAGAGTTAAGTGTGAAGCGTATAGACGCTGTGAACGCAATGTTGTTGCAATGAATGATCGGTCTTAGCATAAAACGAATCGTATGGCTTCGACATTAAGAAAGAGTAATGAACGTGGGATTTATGTAATGGATAACGAAAGTAGTAAGTAAGATATGATTTATTAAAAAATCCATAATGAATGGTATCAAGATTAATGAAAGCCAAATGTGAGTCGGATAGAGAATGTTAGAATGAAATGTAAGCGTTGAACACTTTAACCGGCGTGAGGGGTTGAGTGTATCTGAATATTAAATCTAGGCGAACACCTACACCCCGTGTATGGTTTGACCATAAGATAATGAAGACCAATGATTAAACCTATGAACGGTGAAGAAACTAAAGTATAGACAGTGACATATAACGTAAAGAAGCCGAGTTAATGATTAACTTGGATAACGTTACGAGTCAAATGGACCGAACGTTGTAAGATATGAATAAGGTAATGGTTAACGCTATGAATGCGTATAATTAATATTGAATGATTGTTCAAGTATACGAATATTGTATGACTTAGACGATAAAGAATGAATCCTGAGGTATGGCATTTAGTTGCCAAAAAGCTATAAGGAATAAGAAATTGACTTAACAAACATTATAATTTAATGTTTCGGATAAGTTAAGATGAGTTTAGGTTGTAGTATAATCGTAACCTTTGATGGTTGACATATGGGAGCTGGGCTACACAATTCCTTCAGAGAGCGGAGGTATATACGAAACTGGCATCCGATCTAACTCACTATGATGACAGTGTAGATGAGACGAAAACTTGTTTGTTGGTTGTTTGTGGAAACCACTCAGAGTACCATATGGAATACTAGCAGAGACACGATGTGTGCTGAGTCCTAGGAGAGTTATAAGAAGAAGATAAGAATGTAAATCATCAAAGATGATGATCGTATGAGTTAAGACATCTTCGTATGTCATGAAGCCGTAAACCAATAAAGAAAGTTAGTCGCGTAAACTTAGATTACAAGAACGCGAACCTTAAGAAGTAAAGTTAAGTAAACCAATGCGTAAAGTCAGGTATATGACTAATTGGTGTATGTGTTATTTCCTTATGTGTTATATAGAATCGAAATAAGTAGTTCAAATGTAAACTATAAGTTGTAGTAGGCTATGCGTAAAAAAGTTTCCTAACTTCAATCATATTTTAAATGAATGCTAGTTTCTTAAACTTCTCAGATGTTGAACTTGAGAAGTTTTATGTATGTGAAAATGTGTGATATTTGTACAAGGTAGTAGAATGTATGAGGCCTTATGCCATAATTTTAACACTTTGTTTCTATGAGATGAACTGTTCAATATGAGAATATTCTATTTATATATGAATCGTTATTGTTAAGTCCGTGCTAATGATTCTAGCCAGACATGATGTGTATGAAAAAGGTAGAAGAATAAAAGTATTTCAAAGTGAATGTAACTAATGTTTTAAAATGATAGGAATCAGGATTATTCCTATTATTTAAGCTGCTTCATAACCTTTGTTTGGTTATTGAAGTCTTAAAAGAATGTTTAAATTCTTGAGGTTGATTATTCAATTGCTATGACTTGCTGAGCAATTGAATGCTCTCACTTACTTTAAATAAAAACATTTTCAGCGAACGATGTTAGAAAGAACTTAAGGATCCAGTAAAGATCAAGCTGATCGATATCCAGAAGAAGTGCCATTCAGTATATGAATGTGCGTGAAGATCAAGCCAAGACTTGTAATGTAGAATAATGTTAATTAAACTATAGAATAGTTTAATGAACTGTTATATATCCTTGGTGGCGGATGAAAGTCACTCTTGTAAGAGATAAAGAATAATGTAATTATCATTATTTGTAATGAATAAGGTTATAAGGTATTGGAACCTGGGATTTGATAATGTATGTTTTTATATTTAGCTATATAATGATGTATGTTTGGAAAGAAGTGGGATCGTGACATACGGAATCCGGGTGTGAAAATAGACCGGATTTCGGGGCGTTACATTGAACCTTATTTTCAATTAATGGATTAATTAAGTTGTCCTTATTTATTCCATCTTATATGAAACTTATTATTGATAATTAGTTTTAATTGATTGAATGATATTTTTTTGATTGATAATTTGATAATGGCCAGTTAAATAGATCAAGTTATTATTTACTAAATGATATTGTATATAAACATAAGTAGCAATTAGTAAAATCTGATTGTGGACAAGCTTTTGAGTATTGTTATGATTATCAGAAGGCAAGTTAAATAATTCTTGATTGTGTGATTGCTTCTTGGAATAATCTAATTCCCTAATTTGTTACGCTGTTGTTATATTAAAGCTGGATTGATAGCTCTAGGTTGTATCATAGTTAGGGTATAGTGGGGGCGATTTTGACATTAGATTTAAAACCTAAAGGGAATTTTGGGTAACACTTGATTGTTGTTATCTAGGATAATTAATTTCATTGAAGGGTAAATATTGTTTACCTTGATTATTCTATTAGTGTGAAAAGTGTGACACTAAACCTAAAAATTGAAGCTTTTAATCATTAATTATTCTCATTAAATTTAATTATGTTCATTTTAGTAAGTTAATATTAACATTAAACCCCCCCCATCTTTTACTCATTATTTATTTATATTTTAGAAATAGTAAGAATAAATTTAAGACAATATCACTCTCTGTGGGTTTGACCCTTGCTTATCACTATACTGGATTTTGTGTTCATAGAGTAATAGTAAGGTTTAATTTTAGAGTGTTAACAAAAACTTCCAAATCTTGTTACCGTTGCCAGGGAGTGTTTATTTTTTTTTTTATTATTTGTATTCTTTTCAGTTTATGATGCGATTCTCTCAATTTGAAAATTGAATTTTGTTCCAGAAATTGAGAAGATAACAAAAAGGCCAAGGAAAGAGACTCGTCAAGGTAGAAGCACAATTGCAGATTTAGAAAAAGCTTTCGTTCCATCACATGGCCTCAACGTAGCACTTGAAATATTGTCTAACAATTCATCCATTAATTTAGAAGAAGAAAAGATGGATGCTCCCAATAATAACAAGACTTTGAAGGAGTTGGCTACTCCTAATCTGAACCAACAACCTTTGTGTATTGAATGTCTTAACTTAGATGCCACTTTTGAATTGAAATCAGGACTAATTCATCTTTTGTCTACTTTTCGTGGTCTCACGGGTGAAGATTCATACAAACATCTAAAGGAGTTCAATGTAGTGTGTTCCAACATGAAGCCACATGGAGTTACAGAGGAGCAGATAAAGCCAAGGGTGTTTCCCTTTTCATTAGCATAATTAGTAAAAGACTTGTTATATTATCTTCCAACGGGATCAATACAGTTATGGAATGACATGAAATGGTTATTCTTAGAAAATTATTTCCCTGCTTCAAGAGTTTCCAACATAAGGAAAGAGATATGTGGAATAAGACAGTTCAATGGAGAAACTCTCTACGAGTATTGGGAAAGATTCAATAAATTGTGTTCCAGTAGTCCAACGCACCAAATTGATGATCAACACCGATCTAGTATTTCTATGAGGGACCTGTTTGACGATGAGTATGCATCTGAAGCCAATCATGTATGATGATAAAGCATATACTTTGTAGTCAATCTTATTTATGTATTAATAAAAGTATTAATTTAGTAAAGGCATTTAATTTATCTACATGGTGTTGTTTTAATAATATGTGATAAACCCATAGTTTTAAGCAATATTTTTAGAATCATGTTGAGATCATGATAATGAGATCTAAATTCTTAGACATCTTAGAACTAAAATGTTCCCAATCAATGGATTACTAAAAAGGATTAATGAATCCAAATAGATTGGTACATACGTTGCTTGCTCATTGGATGAGGATGGTTGATCTTATGATCATTTATGTGGAGACACTAAAGTAAGTATGTAGGTGATTATTGGAGAATAAGTTCACTGAACGTGACTCGCTAAGGAATACCTAATGGAGTTTTACTTGCCTGTCAATAGGAATTCCTGTAGTGATACTAGCATAAGTAATCCTTAGACTTGATATCATCATAGTATCTTGTATATAATGATTTATACTTTGACATATTCCTTAAGACTCTCAGGGTATATCAAAGGGTATGCTTGTGTATTGTGATAACCCCAAATCCGAGTACTTCAATTTCCACGGGATTTGATATTCATTGTACAAACATCATGTGTCTATCTACCCATAATAAATGAAAATCATAAAATAGATAGAAATAAATCCTCTCCTTATGGAGTTACAACATCTGAATGCAAATACATCAATCCTAGGTCAGTATGTTAGGTTTGTAATATTCATGAACACAATCAAATTACACAAATTAAGTGGAAGCGTGGAAAATTAGAGTTTTAAAATTTTACAAACCATATACCCAAATCATCATTTATGCATAATTATTAATTAAACGAAAATATGAAGAACAATAATCATACCCTTGAAGATTCGAGCTTCCTCAGGTACAAGTTTACCTCCAATCTTTTTCGCGTTCAACTTGAATCCACCGGGTTTGGTTCCTTCCTTTGATTAACGTTAGCCACCCAAGTGTTTTTGGCTCTGAGAGGTGATCCACCAAGGAGAAGAAATATTCAAGAAGAAGGGTGGTTGGCTAAACCCTAGTTTTCTATCTCTACAGAAAAAGAACGTACTCTCCAACTAATTAGAATCACGTATGTTGTGAAAAAATCAACAACCCACCTCACCCATAATAAGATTCCTCTTATTTATAGATGTGGGCAACCCTCCTTAACAATTAAGGAATTGGGTTTTATTTTAATTAATTAAAATCCTTTAATTAATTAGCCTCCTAATCTTATTACGAATAAATGAGAGTACTAATATTAAATTAATTTTCAACTCTTTAGAAATTAAAATAATAATAATTGTAATAATATTAATAAGACTCCTCTTATTAATATATATATTTAATAGTTCCAAAATATTAAATAATAAATATTAAGCTATTTAATTTATTCTATCACCATAGATTAAATTAAATACACTTAACTTATTATTACAATTATGACATTAACTTCTTAAATAATTATTCTTCCTTTTGGGTGTGACCCTTTAGGTTCTCCATATTAAACCGGTTGTAAATAAATCAATTAGAACAATTCTAATCTTATTTAAATAAATAAATAAAATTATTAATTTATTTAAATAAATAATATTTATTCTACAATAGGATAAGCCTCCCTAGCGATCAACGACTTTCCGGATAATATAGAATTCAACATTAATCATAAAAAGTACCTTTGAGTAAATAGTTACCTGAAAATACAAGTCAATCCTTCCACCATACAATGTCCCAATCAAATATAAGACATGGAATTACTGTCAAGTCTTATTTTATTTAATTATATGTATTTTGACTCTTAAATGCACAACACCAAATAATGCAAATTAGAAACTCCTTTTTAATTTCATTCTGCCTTGGCCAATAACTACTGGGTTGTCATTTATCGAATCACATAGGACATTTCTCTTCTTTTACTAGAAGTGGTAGATTCTTTATTGATCATACATTATCTCCATGTACGACTTATTATGCCCAAGCATACCCTTTGATATACCCTAGGAATAAGTCAAAGTATAATTCATCATACACAAGACACTATGATGATCTCAAGTCTAAGGATCACTTATACTACTATCACTACAGGAATTCCTATTGACATACAAGTAAAACTCCATTAGGTATTCCTTAGCGAGCCACGTTCAGTGAACTTATTCTCTAATAAGCACCTATATACTTGCTTTAGTGTCTCCATAGAAATGATCATGAGATCAATCATCCTCATCCAATGAGCAAGCAACGTATGTACCAATCTAACCAGATTCATTAATTCCCAATTTAGTAATCCAACGATTGGGAACTATTTTAGTTTTATAATTTTATAATATAATTTTAAAATTATTGCCAACGCAATAATAACCTATAGGGTCACACACATAGAACGTAATTAAAAGGAAATTAATTTAAATTATAAATATTTAAATATATCAATATGATTGATAGTATTTAAATAACGAATTTAAATTAATAGGATAATTTATATATAGGTATATTAATTAAGTAAGACTTAATTAAGATATATATATATATATATATATATATATATATATATATTTGGATTTTATTAAATTAGGTTTTGAATAATATTTTTTAATAGCTATATATATGATATGTAGCAGCCATTTTAGGCATTATTCATAAATTGAAAACCCTAGCCGCTCTTAGAGAGACTAGAGAGAAACAAGTTCTGAAAATCCTCATCCTTGGTGGCTAGTACCACGGTTCCTTCTTCTGCAAATCGTAGGATGATTCTCGGAGCGTTCGAGTGGATACCGTAGAGGCGCGATTCATTTGGATTGCATTGGAGATTCCAACGCATCAATTTCAGTATCACAATCAGTATAATTTCTAACCACTGAGTTAATTGATTTTCACATGGATCCTATTTAGGGTTTCGAAATTGCCTTAAATTATTTTTTTTTTTCGCGTTTTGTGCCAAATCCCTTCATGTATATTGATGATCTAGGTTGATAGATGTTATATCCATAACATCTATAGGCTCAATTTGAAGTTTTGAAAATCTGAAATTTTTAAAATGTTGTTTGACAACTAATGTCAGACCTCATAGATCTGTGCTTGTTAGTTATTTTAGTGTTTTAAAAGTTTGTAGTTGTAGTATGTTATGTGGTCTATCATTTGGAACTTGAATCAGGGTCAACTAATGTACAAATTTTAAGTTATGGAAGGTTAAAATGCATTGACCGACCATGACCGCTCATTTCGGGTAACCTAAAACTTACCCAGAAACGTCTGACAACTTGTTCTTGGGCTCTGATCTTCCAGGTGTTATATGTTTTGTATATGTTGTTGTATCAGTGTTAGTGTTCTAGTATGTTATATGGACTACAAAGTCATGCCTTTAGATCACTTAAAAAAAGAATGGATGTAGTAGATGGTCAAACCAAGCGTAATGATCACGATTTGCGTTTACGGGTAACCCGTAAAACGTAAGAGTGTGATTTCTAATATGGTTCGAATACAAAGATCCGTAGATTGTGATGTTGTTATACTAATAGATTCTAATACGGTTTGGACCGACAAAGATCCGTGAGATTGTGATGTTGTTATACTATTTTTATGTAATAGATCTGTCTTGTATGTTGGCTGCTAACTGGAACTTTAAATTATAAAATCATTACACGTATTTCAAGTTGTAGAAGCCCAAAGGAGGGCATTTGTAGCGCCCCCAAAAATAGGTATACACAACACCCATTTTGAGTAAGCCAATCATGGTACGAACAACTACAACTTTATTATTACAACAAAGAAACTGTGAGTTTGAATACAAATATTATCTTCTAGACAATATCTATACTCAAATAAATCCTCATCACATTATTGATTCATTATTTTACAAAATGGTGAGGACTACTAAACAACTCTCTCTAGAATCTTCATTCCATGAACAAGGAAAAGGGTGAGCTCAACTAGCCCAAGAAAGAATATTATGACTAAGATAATATACAACAAATTATTGTTAGTCTTCAGGGGAAAAATCGATAGAATACAATAGACAACAAGTTTCGGATCAATATTCAAAAATAATAATTCATAGAAGAGAGTTACGTAGAGAATGAAATCTACTATAATCTATGAATTTAACAGAGCAGCCAAAGATATTCATCAATTACAATGTGTCATCTCTAACACTGCTCATCTTTGCACTAAAGGCTAAAGATATTCATCAGTAATCATTAATCTTTTGACCACAGGCCAAAAGATATTCAATAATATCATCATTTAAGACCTAGGATGATGAAAATAAGATTAATAGTAACTCGTGAAAACATTTCAAGATATAATGATATTGAAGAAATAATATCATTCTGAAAAAATAATATCCCTTACCTTGAAAGATCAAGACTTCCAAGCTAGAATACCTGTCTTTGAAGGAACTTGCAAAAGTATACTCAAAATACTCACAAGAATAAACTAGAGAGAAAACTTCAGGTTTACGGTGTGATTTTTCATTCCTAACCTAAGCACCTATTTATAGGAAAATGCTTAGAACACAAAAGCGAAAATTTAATATAATATTAATATAATTATACAAATTTTCCTTAGCCCACCTTTTGGTCAAAAACACCAGTCACACATTATTAATGATGTCCAAAAAAATACAAAAACATTTTTCTAACAAAAATAATTTAAACTCCCAAAATCAATTATTTTGAGCTTCTGAACTTCAATAATTCATAATAAATAGCCCTTTCATCAGAAAATTCAGAATCTCATGCGAGTTTTATAGGCAATTCTCTACAACTTTGCAGAAAGAAAGTTTTTTAAATTATAAAATATTCCACGACCAAACGAATATTCCTTTGGCAACAATGAATATTTTATAACCACTTGCTTATTTTGAAATATTTGCGATTTAACCCTTAACTATCCACATTTCCATGGAAACTCGCAACAATACATGATCCCCTACACTAAATTCCACGTCCTTTCATGAAGATTCGCATAACTCTTTTTCATCGATATATAATGCTTGAATGGAACCATGCCTATATTTGTTTAATAACTATTGTCAGAGCGATACTTATCCCACTTCCTTTGAAATCTTTTTCTACAAAAAGAAGTAATCTATCAACAACAACCCAAATCGCATCTATGCCTTGAGAAACCCACGGGAAGATTAATAATGAAATTCGATTTTATTCTTCTAAAAATACGTCAGAAAAAATCAACTCACGAGAATATTATTCAAATTTGACGTGTCTTTATTCAAATCCATAACATGGACTAAGAAAATTTGACATCCGTAATAAACGAATGACTTCATGGCTTGATATGAAAATGTTTGACTACAATGGTTTGATTGCTTGAATTAGAATAATGAAGTTGCTTAGGAATATGAAAACTAACAACCTTACGTAAATAATCAATTTCGGCATGATGAGTAGTTAACCTTAAAATCACATCAAAAAACAAATATCTACAGTAGAAATAAGGTTAACGGTGTAATGTGATAGTGCCAACTTTGAATCAAGCAAGATTTATAAACAAATGGATGTGATGAAAGTTTCTCCTAACGGAGTTTCCACCAGATAGGTCAAAGTCTAATTCTCCTGAGTCGAGTTTAAAACGTTGAGCGCAAGTAAGAGAGATAAAAGAATGGGTAGAACCGATATCTAGTAAGGTATATACTTCGCAAGAATTTATAATTGACTAACCTGCTAACCGTTCGGGTTCCTAATAACATACTTCTAATCGGTGGTCGCTTCTCCTCCATTAAAACTAGTTGCTATAAGCGCCGACGCCTTCACGTAATAAATCAAATATATCACATAATATCCCTATATCTGTAGGACTTTACTGTCTCTCCTCCTAGTTCTATTCCCGATCTCCCGAGATCATATCCCTAAGCTCTCCTCGATACCAACCGTGACGCCCCCCAGAAATGAAACAACTACAAATTATTACATTCCAAAATAAATCACTCATCACATTATTGATTCATTATTTTACAAAATGGTGATACTAAACAACTCTCTAGAATCTTCATTCCTTCTACATGAGTACATAGCCCGGTAAAGAATTATGAAAAGATAATATACAACAAAATTCAATATTCATGTAATAATGAAAGAATGAACAATAGTATTTTTAAAGCGAATCCGGTGAAACAAAATGACAAGGATTAAGGATCAAGGATTCGTACTTGGTTTTATCCACGCAAAAATACCTCAAAAATAATCATAGTGGTGTAAAATTCAAGAATGATCAAAACATGGATACAATCGGAGCTAGTATCCAGGAGATAGATATTTTGACAAAAGAAGAAATTTTATTTTTTCATTGAATAGTGCCGTATACATGAATAAGGTCAGATATCGTGAATAGTAATCGTTATCACATTGACTAGTAACTCAAACACCAAAAAGATAGAAATTCCACAAAAACATCTTCACGCTTCAATAGTACTCGTGAATAGTAACTCGTGAATAGTAACTTCGCTTGAATAGTAACTCGTGAATAGTAACTCAATGAAAAGTTCCAAATTTGATAAAAACTTCAGATCAACATTTCAAAGATAATGATATTGAAGAAATAATATCATTACTAAAAAAAATATATCCCTTACCTTGAAAGATCGAGATTTCTAAATTTAGAATCTAAAGGGTATAGTCTTTGAAGGAACTTTTGCACATGCCTAGCAATACTCAAAGTATACTCAAAATACTCACAAGAATACGCCAAAATATCGAGAGAAATAGAGAAAACTTGGGCTTACGTGTGATTTTCAATTCTAACCTAAGCACCCTATTTATAGGAAAATGCTTAGAACACCAAAGCGAAAATTTAATATAATATTAATATAATTATACAAATTTTCCTTAGCCCACCTTTTTGGTCAAAAACACCAGTCACACATGTTAATGATGTCCAAAAAATACAAAAACGTTTTTTCTAACAAAAATAATTTAAACTCCCAAAAATCAATTATTTCTAGACTTCTTAACTTCAATAATTCATAATAAATAGCCTTTCATCAGAAAATTGAATCTCATGAGAGTTTTATAGGAAATTCAATTCTCTACAACTTTGCAGAAGAAAGTTTTTCCAAATTCCAAACAAAAATCGACCGAAATCCACAAACGAGGCGATTTTACATGTGCTATAATCAAATTTCTATTAATAATTGTGTCCACCAACACAAAAACATGTGTTAAACATTTAATGCCACAAAAATACTCTTCCTCCTCATATACTCATATATCCCACATTCATTGTAAAAATATCACCGTTAATATATTATTAAAATAATATATTTAAATGAATTATTTTATCGAGAAAAAGATAAAATATTAATTTTCAACAATTTTCATTTTAAAATTTTCTCCATCTATATCCACATAAAATCAATATTTTCCTCATCATATAAATCAATAATTAATTATTCACAAATAATATTACGTAATCACAATATTGACAACCAGGCGGCGCTTCCCAGAAAGAGGGGCTTTCCAATAAGAATTTCTTCATCATGCCAATTGATTAGATGACCAAACCTCTCCTTGCATGTAACTTTCTAGACATTGCCAATAATGTTATCTAATAATATTATTCGGATAATATGAATTATTGCTTCGATAATGAAAGATACCGTGTAATGACAATTATTGAAACAACAAAAGAATATAAAATATCAACACACAGAATTATTAACTCAATAAAATAATTTGATAAGTAATTCACGTAACCATTATTGAGTAGTGCCTTCACGTAAGAATCAATAATTGGTGCAATACTGCAGCTACTTCGCTCAACAACGCGTATTAGTGTGTTTTAACCACCGGTATTCCAACAGATGGGCAACAAATCACTGTTATTTAAAAACAACTTATATTTGTCGTTTTCATCCAATTGCTTCAAGCATGGGCCTTACACATTTCAAGCATTGCATTTAATATTCTCGACAAATACGAATATTCCACGACCAAACGAATATTCCTCGACAACAATGAATATTTTATAACCACTTTTTGAAATATTTATGTATTTAACCACTTGCTTATCTACATTAATCAAATATTTTATTTCAAAATAAAGGAAATTCCTTTTATTTAATTTCGGTTATGAACTTATTTTTGGGTAACCTAAAATCATTACATGTTTTGGACCACAAATTGTTATAACTTATAACTTACAAACATTTGATCAATAGCTAGCTCATTAACATCTTAGATCTTCAAATGAATTATTCACCACAAATTGTCAAACTTATAACTAACTCGTTAATCATGTATGAATGTTCTTGAGCTTGAGAACACCTATAACAACACCTTTCTTTACGTCGCTAAAGACTATAGCTGACAGACTTTTAATATTAATTATTTTATTTTCCAAAAATCATTTAAAAATAGAAATTAGTTTCGAAAATTACAAAAATAATTTTAAAAGTATTTGAAGTTATAAAAATTAACTTTTAATAATTTCGCATATTTTTCATAAATATTAATATTTATTTAAATATTATTGATATTTAATTTATTTAATAAATGCATGAAATAAATTAATTAAAAATGATTTTATTATATAAAAATCATTTTAAATGATAATAAGGTATTTAAAAATATTTTAAGTTATAAAATATAACTTTTAATATTTTAAAGTAAATTTCGTTAATTATTTTATATTAATGATATTAGAATTATTTAATAATTATATTAAATAAATTAGTTTAAAAATGATTTTAATATTATAAAAATCATTTTAAATGAAAATAAAGTGTTTAAAAATATTTTAAGTTATAAAATATAACTTTTAATATTTAAAGGATAATTTCATTAATAATTTAATATTAATGATATTAGATTTAATTATTAATTATATTAAATAAATAGTTTAAAAATGATTTTATTAATTTTAAAATCATTTAAAAGGATATAGATGAATTAAAAATATTTGAAGTTATAATTAATGACTTTAATATTTTGATAAATAATGCATTAATATTTAAGTATTAATGGTAATTATTTAAAATAATTTTAATTATTTTAAAAATCATTTAAAGGTAATATTAATACTTTAAAAATATTTTAAGTTAATATAAATAACTTTAATATTTTGGCAATGGTTTCATTAATATTTTAATATTAATTATATATTAATGATAATTGAATTATTTAATATTTAAATCATTTAATAATGATTAGGTGTTTGAAAAATTATGATAAATTATAATAATTAATTGAAAATTATTATAAGTTATTTAAAAATATATATGACTCATATTTAAGTTATTTAAATGGATATTGAACTACATGATAAAGTCTTAGACTTCGATAATTACCCGATAAAGTCGCTTTGACACAATCAAATATTTCAAAATTGATCTGAACTTATATAAATTATGCAGATACGTGTTTTTGTTTGTGATCCAATGACCGATAAACATATATAATGATGTGATTAGGTTATGTCTTTGACTACTAAAAATAGCGATTTATGTGATATGATATATTATACTAATCAAACGAATGATTTTATTAATGATAGGTTTCGATATAAAAGATAAAACTAAGTTGTATAAGCGGCAGATCGATAAGTATCGTAACTTTGCATTTACTTTATGCAATGGACATGTAATAAGCTAATATCTGAACTATTCTTTTCATTGTTCAAATATCTTAACCTTGTATATACTTATGCAATTATTCTCAGTATTAGTAAGTTATTAAATTATAATCTATTGTACAAGTTCTTTAATTCATTATTATAAATAAAGATATATATTCATTCAATAATTTCTAAGCATGGTTATACAAGTATCCTCACTTGGATAATCATTATATTTTATCACATGTTGATACATACTTATTGGTTTCTAGTATGTATACATTGACTTAAAAGCCGCTCATGATATTTGATTCACTTTGACACGATTTTGAAAATATTATTGAACAAGATAAAACTTTATTGTATCCAACCGAATTATTTTGGTTCGGATTCTAGACTAGTATGAACATCCCAAATCTGGGAAACTTTTATGCGCCTAAGGTTGATATGCTGGATGAAAATATCGTTATAACATGTAGTATTGATCAATACAGGGCATAACTGGCTGATCACCCCCGTGCCTGTAAGTATCCTTTTGTGCATTATTGAAGCTAACTTGTCAAATTTACCAACACTTTAGTTGGTGAACCACCCTTGACTTGCTCATGTACTAAAAATACATACAACTCAGCTATATATCATCACCCAAGTTCATTTCATCAATCTATAAATAGAATTGGAGAGAAAAGTGTATATTCATGCTCATTTGTTCACAATACTCATCCAAGACCCCCTCTCAAAAACTCACGAAATATAGTTGTGTGTGGGTCCTAAATCAAGCCCCCACTACCTTTATTAACAGATCAAGAGCTAAGATTCAAGATTGGTTTAAGTTAGGTATAAACCCTAAACTTAAATCTAATCTCAGTTGCTATTTTAAATGTTATGTGTTTGTGTTAAAACATGTTGTATGTAGTGTATATTGATGATCTGGGTTGATAGATGTTAGATTCATAACATCTATAGGCTCGAATTTGAAGTTTTTCAAAATCTGGAAATTTTTTAAAATGTTTTCTGACAATGAATGTCAGACCTCATAGATCTATATTTGTTAGTTGTTTTAGTGTTTTAAAAATTTGTAGTTGTAGTATGTTATGTGGTCTATCATTTGGATCTTGAATCAGGGTTAGCTAATGTACAGATTTCAAGTTATGAAAGGTCAAAATCGTTGCCGAATCGATCATGATCGGTCTTTTCGGGTAACCTAGAACTTACCTAAAACATCCGATGACTTTCATTCTTGAGCTTTTATCTTCGTGTGTTATATGTTTTATATATGTTGTTGTATCGGTGTTATAGTATTTTATATGGACTACAAAAGTCATACCTTTAGATCACTTAAAAAATAAAATGGATGTAGTAGATGGTCAAACCAAGCAGAATAATCACGATTTGCGTTTCTGGGCAACCCAGAAAATGCAAGAGTGTGATTTCTGACACGGTTTGATTGAGTAAGATCCGTAGATTGTGATGTTGTTATATTATTTTTATGCAATAGATCTGTTGTCTTGTATGTTGGCTACAATCTGGAACTTTTAAATCACAAAATTATTACACAGATTTTAAGTTTGTGGAAGCCCAAAGTAGGGCAGTCGAACTGTTCTTCATTTCTGGGTAACCTAGAAAATGAAGAAAAGCTCTAACTGTGATGCCCCCAAAATAGGTATAAATCACCCATCTTAGGTCACCAAATACATGGTACTGAATATAAATACAAACTTAATTATACAACATGAGCTGAGAGTTTTTACACGAATATTGTCTTCTAGACAATATCTAAACTCAAATGGAGTGCTCATTACATTTATTATCACACTATTTTATAGAATAGTGAGGACTACTATAACACCATCCTGCATCCATCACACCGTTCCCGAGCTAGTTCCTACCACGTTCTCATTTCCTAAAGAGAACAATGGAAGTAAAAAGGTGAGCTCAACTAGCCCAAAGAAAAATATTATGATTAAGATAATACGAATAAGTTATCATTAGCCTTCAATAATGTTAAACCGATAGAATATAATAGATAACAAGTTTAATTGTAGTGGAACAATCAATCCATTAGAAGAGTCAAGTAGGCATGATATATACTAACTTCTATGATTTAAAAAGTTTATCATTAACTTTATCGATGGGACTCAACTTAATAAATAAATCACATCATCGAATCATCCCTGCACTATGGGCCAAGGATATTCATTAGTATCACGTCCACAAATTATTCTTGCACTACGGGCCAAGAATATTCGTGTAATCATCAATGGTCGTGATCATACCGAATTATCCCTGGTCATAATCATACCAATCAACAGTCCATCTATGCACGTAAGCTAAAGATGACTTTCATCACAATATAAGCATGAGGATGATGGCAATGATATAAGAATTCAATTAAAAGAAAGCAAATGATACTATTTTGTGGAATAAAATTCAAGAATAATATCCATGTATCAAAAATAATTTGGACAGAAAAGAAATAATTTTTTTTGGTGAATAGTACCCTGTGAATAGTACTTGGGGAATAGTACCCCATGAATAGTATCCCTGCATGAAAAGTGCTTCAAATACCTGACTGAACAATATTTGAATGAATAGTAATTGGGTGAATAGTAACCCATGAATAGTAACTCGTGAATAATATCCCGGCATGAAAAGTGCCCCGAATACTCGAGTGATTAATATTTTAGTAAATAGTAACTAGGTGAATAATAACCCGTGAATAGTACCCCGGGTGAAAATATTGATATTTAATAAGAAAGTTCAGATCAATATTCCAATGAAACGTTACTGGATGAAGCGCAAAACTCAAGAATATTCCACTAATTTCAAGGATTATAGAACCAATACTTACCATAATAAGTTTAGACTTAAGAATATGAAAAGAAATAACTATGAAACTGCAAATAGATTTTCACCTGTCATACGGTACGTAATCCGCATAGACAGGTTATTCCTACATATTAACGGATGAATACAAAAAATAGTATTCCTTATGAATACAAAAGAAATAATACCCCTTACCTTCGTAGAAGGCTGGATACTACAATAGTGAAGTAGCAGAATACTCTTCTTCTTGCTCTCTATAGTTTCTCTCTCTATAGTGTCTCTTGTGAATCTCAGTGCATTGGTGAGAATAAAAGAAGAATTAAGCTTCTATTTATAGGAGAATGGACTAAATAGTAAATCGATTCATGAATGGCCCAGATTGATTTACTATTAGAATCGAAGGTTCATATTGATTACTATTAAAACCACAACGGAAGGTTCATCGATTGATTTGCTTTTAAAATCACCACCGACGCGTCCAGATTGATTTACTTTTAAAACCACCACCGAAGCGGTCCAGATTGATTTACTATTAAAACCACCACCGAAGCGGTCCAGTTGATTTACTATTAAAACCACCATCAATGGTCCATATTGATTTACTATTAAAACCACCAATGACGGTCCAGATTGATTTACTATTAAAACCACCATCAATGGTCCATATTGATTAACTATAAAAACCACCATCAATGGTCTATATTGGTTATATATTAAAACCACCATCGACGGTCCATAAAATTAGTAAATCTTCCCATAGAATACTAAGTCAAACTTACAACAAACGCCTCATAACAATCCCTATATTTATATCAAAATTGAATAAATATTTACCACAAATTATTTATCTTTAATAAACACATTTTAATCTATTAACAATTATTCATCATTAATATTATAACTCACAATATTTAACAACCAGATTATTCCCGAGAAAGAATGGGCTTTCCAATAAGGATTTCTCCCCTATTGGTGCGTAATTAGGTGACCAAACCTCTCCTCGACAGAACTTTCTAGACATCGTCAATATTGTAAATAATAATATGGATATCTTTATGCGTCTCAATTATTGATTTAATAATATAAAATATTAATATTGTGACAATAATTGAATCAAATAACGTGAGATACTATCACGTAATAATTATCATAGTAATAATTGAGTATAATTGAGTGATTTCTCATATAAGCATCAATAATCAATACCGTGTGCTACTATGCAACCACGCGTATTACTGTACTTTTACCACATGGTAGTTCAACAGTTTAACGGTAAAACTTTCGCCGTTATTTTTATAAAAAGATATTTCTGTCATTTTCTAACTATGACAATACTTTCGTTGTGGGGTCCACCAATGATTGTGCCGTCGTACGAATATTCCCTGTTAAAATGAATATTCTCCGACCAATTGAATATTCCCCGACACAACGAATATTTTATATCAACTTTCTTACTTTGCAAAATTTTCAAATATTACCCACAACTATAACATTATATCATATCCACACCATAATATTTAAAAATATATTTCAAAAAAAAAATTATTCTTTATTCATAAAATTTGGGGAGTCCAAAAGGCATAACCAAATCATCAAAGGCCCCTTTATTAGTAAGGTTGTTTGCTTGTCACACAGGTCGTCTTTGGCATCTTACAACCTCCCTTCTTATGAAATTTCATCCTCGAAATTAGGGTATGTACCTGATATGACGAAGAGGTGAGGATACCTTGATTTCTTTTCAGATTCTAACTCCCAGCTCATTTCCTCCACATCGTGGTTTCTCCATAAAACTTTAACTTGAGGTATAACCTTGAAGCGTAGAATATGATCCTTCTTATCCAAGATTTTAACAGGTACCTCTTCATACGTTAAATCTTCCGCTATCTCATCCGGTTCTAATTCAATAATGTGGTTCGGGTCTTTTACATATTTACGTAACATAGATATGTGAAAAATATTATGAACACGAGACATACTTGGCGGTAAGGCGAGTCTATAGGCCACAGTTCCTACTCGATTGAGGATTACAAATGGGCCAATGAATCGAGGATTGAGCTTTCCTCTCTTTACAAATCTCGTAACTCCTTTCCATGGAGCAACACGTAACAACACATGATCTCCAATATTGAATTCCACGTCCTTTCGATGAAGATCAACATAACTCTTTTTTCGATCTTGTGAGATTTTTATACATTGTCGGATCGTTTGAATCTTTTCCATAGTTATATGTACCAACTCCGGTCCCAACAACGTTACTTCACCCACCTCATCCCAGCATACAGGGGAACGACACTTTCTTCCATACAACGCCTCAAATGGAGCCATGCCAATACTTGCTTGATAACTGTTATTTTAGGAAAATTCCACCAATGGTAAAAACTTGTCCCAACTTCCTTTGAAGTCAAGGACATAAAGTCTTAATAAATCCTCAAGAGTTTGAATAGTCCTCTCCAACTGTCCGTCCGTTTGAGTATGATACGCCAAACTAAATCATAAATTAAATGACCATAGCTTTTTGCAAACTAACCCAAAATCGTGAAGTGAATCTTGGGTCTCGATCGAAAACTATGGATAATGTCATACCATGCAATCTTACAATCTTGTTTATGTACATACTGAACAAGACATTCAAGTGTATAAGTTTCTCGATCGGTAAGAATTGAAGCGGACTTGGTCCATCTATCAATAATGACCCAAATCGCATCCATGCCTTGAGAAACTTTTGGGAAGACCAGTAACAAAATCCATGGTAATGTGTTCCCACTTCCATTATGGAATTTCAAGTGGTTGCAATGGACCTTTTGGCACTTGATGTTCCGCCTTGACTCGTTGACAAGTTAGACACCTTGAGATAAACCCTGCTATCTCTCTCTTCATATTGCTCCACCAAAATGTATGTCAAGATCACGATACATTTTGGTAATCCTAGAGATGGATTGCAAATGGTGTGTTGTGCGCCTCATTCGCACCACACTCAAATATTTAAAAATTCGCTTAACGGCTGTAAGTGGGGGATTCTTTGGGTTTAGCTCAAACCGAGCACATAGACACACACCGTATATTATATCGTGTCTCTAGTGGCGAAGTAAGTAAAGTAGGGATCCAATCATACCTCTATATTTTTTGTTACCTCTACGTTCGTACCTTTTTCATTTGCTATGAGTTTTATTAATGTACTCATTGGTGTGGACTTTGTGTTTGAATTGTCAAAACTGAATCTCTTTAGTAACTCTTTTGTATACTTGGTTTGATGAATGAATATTCCTTCGTGATTTTGCTTAATTTGAAGGCCCATAAAGTAGTTAAGTTCTCCCATAAGACTCATGTCAAACTCCTTGTGCATGCATTTGGAAAACCACTCACACAGGAAATTATTAATAGCACCAAATATTATATCATCTACATATATTTGCACAATAATAATATCTTTATTTTGACGTTTAATGAACAGAGTGTAGTCGATTTTACCTCGTATGAATCCATTTGATAGGAGATACTTACTTAATCTTTAAATATCAATCCTTGGTGCTTGTTTAAGTCCATAGAGTGCCTTTTTGAGTTTGTATACGTAATGCGGGAACTTGTCATATTCAAACCCAGGTGGCTGTTTTACATACACTTCTTCATTTATGTATCCGTTGAGGAAGGCACTTTTGACGTCCATTTGGTGTAGCTTGAACTTTCTGAAATAGGCAAATGCTAGTAGTATACGAATAGACTCCAAGCAAGCTACTAGAGCAAATGTTTCTTCATAGTCTATTCCTTCTTGTTGATTGTATCCTTGAGCAACTAGTCTCGCTTTGTTTCTCGTAATTGTTCTGTATTCGTCAAGTTTATTTTTGAAGACCCATTTAGTTTCGATAATGGACACATCTTTTGGAGCAGGCATTAATTCCCATACTTGACATCTTTTAAATTGTTGTAGTTCCTCCTGCATAGCTAGAAGCCAGCTCTCATCCATTATGGCCTCTTTGGCGTTCTTTGGTTCTATTTGGGATAGAAATGCTGAGAAAGCACACATATTTTGAGCTTTTCTTCTCGTCATAACTTTGTCATTTATGTTTCCAATAATGTTCTCAGGAGGATGGTTTTTGATATATCTTGCTGACTTTGGAAGTTGAATATCATGTACGACTTCTTCAGTAGATTCAGAGTTGTGGTCTTGTTGTTCATCTATTTCAGCTGGCTGGATATGCTCTTGATTTTCATATTCAGCTTGCTGGATAGAGTCTAGGTCCTGCTGTTCTTCTATTTCATCTTGCTGGATTGACTTCATGAGCTTGCTACTTTGCTTTATCTGGTAGGCTGGATTTGCAGCAGTTTCTAAATCTCCTACATCTTCTTCTTTTTCTTTTGGAATATCATGGTTAGATTTGTTAAATTTGACATGTATAGATTCTTCGATACACATCTTTTGGACATTATAAATCCGATATGCTCTACTATTTTGTGAATAGCCTATGAATATTCTAGCATATGATCTAACATCGAATTTGCCTAGATTTCCATTTGTATTAAGAATAAAACATTTAGATCCAAACGCTTTGAAATAACTTATGTTAGGAAGCCGATTGTTTAATAATTCATATGGTGTTTTCAGAATAATAGGACGGATCAGTACTCTATTTAGCACATAACATGTCATGTGTTTGCGACTTGACATTTCAAATTTCTTAGGGAGTTTACTTTCTTGAATTAGAGTTCTAGCTATTTCTTGTAATGTTCGATTCTTTCTTTCAACCACTCCATTTTGCTGTAGAGTTCTAGGTGCTGAAAATTCATGAGAGATTCCTTTTTGATTGCAAAATGTAATGAAATCTTTTTGAAATTCGGTACCATGATCACTTCTAATTCTTATAAGATTAAGGCTATATTTGGTCTCCAAATTTTTAATCGATTTTCAAATTCTTTAAAAGCCTCATCTTTTTGTTCTAAGGAATAGTACCCATGTATATCTAGAAAATCATAGTAAACAATTACAAAAGCATAGAATTTTTCATTTAGACTAGCATGCCTTTCAGGTCCAAATAAATCGAGGTGAAGCAATTGTAAGGGAGAAGAAGTTGATACCATGTTTTTGACTATGAATGACATTCTTACTTGTTTTCCAAGTTGACAAGGTTCGCATATTTCTTTCTTTTTGAAATTCATTTTGGGTAGTCCTCTTACTAGATGACAACTTCTTGATTAGATCCATATGAACATGTCTCATCCTTCTATGCCATAGATTCGCTTCATCTTGAATGGTTGCAAGACATAATTCATCTTCTTGTTTCTCAAAATCAAGGGTATATATATTCCCTTCCCTTTGGGCAACTAGAAGCGAAGATTGTTAGTACCGTGTGAAATTGTACATTTATCTTTTCAAATTTTACTTGATGACCATTATCCATTAATTGACTAACACCGATAAGATTGAATTCTAGACCATTAACAAGATGAACATTATTAATGTTGACCTTACTGCTACTAATTTTACCTTTCCCAATTATTTCGCATGGCCAGATTGTCACCGAATGTAATAGTTCCATGTTTCTTTTTGACATTTAGTTCCACAAACTTAGATTGGTCTCCGTCGTATAGACGTGGACATCCGCTATCAAGGATCCACTTTCGAGAAGATACTTTGGCTTTAAGGCAAACTGTATGAGAGAAATATAATTTATATTTTTGGTACCCATATCTTTTGGGTCCACTTGTGTTAGTTGACTTCAAATCACTTTTCTTAATCCATATGGTTTTACTTAAATTTTTCTTTCTTGAGCAGTTTATCTCTAGGTGTCCTTTAATGCCACAGTTTTTGCAAGACGTAAAAGGTGTGCAGTAATTCACTTTGAATGATGATTTAGATTTTAGCATTTCAACTTCTTTCCTATGAGTCATGCTTATAACCTAAGCCTTGTTTCTCATAACTAGGTCTTTGTTTTCCTAGCATAACATTTAAGTTTTCTTCCCCATGAACGAATTTAGCTAGAGAGGTTTTTAAAGATTCTATTTCCTTTTATAGGTCATTAGTTGGAGGAGTTTTATTACTAGATTCATCGCAAAAAGCATCAATGCACACATCTCTCATCTCTATCTCCTTTTTTAATTTCTCAACTTCATTATTTAGATGTTTAACCTTGTTGAACAATATTTTATTGAAGTTTTCTAAATAATCATTCTTTGCTGATAAGATCTTTTCCTCATTCGTGTGTGTAGATTTTTCAAGATCTTTCTTTTCATCTATGAGTGTCTCCACTTCGCTCATTAGTGTGTTTACTAGATCTTTTAAGTGCATGTTTTTTTTTAATTTTCATTTTCTTGTTTCAAAATAATACTATCAGAAAGAGATACCTCACTAGATTCACCTTCTATTCCCATGAAGCATATTTGCGCTAGTTCATCATTTGCATCTATTTCCACTTTAGATTCTTCATCGTCACTCCATGTTAGAAATGCTTTGTGTTTTTTGAACTCCTTGTTGCCTTGTTTTCCTTTTTTCTTGAGTTGGAAATAATCCTTTTTGAAATGACCTGGTCGTCCACACTCGAAACATGTTTCCTCGGTTGGCTTGGTTTTGTATTTATTTGCGTTGAAAGTATTTTTCTTTGATTCTTCCTTTGAAGTAGCCCCTTAAGTCTCCTTGATATCATGGCTATTTCATCATCCGAGTTGTTTTCGAGTTCTTCTTCAACTCCTGCATTTAGAGCTAATACTTTCTTTCGAGGAACTTCTTCCTCGTCATCATATATTTTCAATTGATGTTCATATTCTTCAAGTTCACCAAAGAGAGTTAATGTATCCATAGAAGAAATATTGATGGAATCTTGAAGAGTGGTAATTTTAGATGCAAACCTTTTGGGCATGGCCCGTAGTAGCTTACGGTTGATTTCGCTTTGTGGAATTGTCTTGTCGAGTAGCTTTAAGGAATTTATCAGTACCAGAAATCGTGCTTGAGCCATTTTGATTGTTTCCTCTTTTTCCAGTTTGGACAATTCATAGTCATGCATGAGCATACTTAGCTTAACTTCTCGTACTTTAGACGTTCCTTCATGACTTACTACTAGGGTGTCCCAAATCTCCTTTGATGTGTTACATGAGGACACTTTATCTATTTCGGATTGCACCATGCCGCTGAGGAGAGTGTTCATTGCCTTTGAATCGTATGACACCATGTATGTTTTGGTTGAATCCATCTCAAGTAGAGTTTTTGGAGTACCATCATCTTTCCTTGGGATTACCGGTCCATTCTCTATCACCCACCATTCCCATGGGTTTCGCTTTAGATATATCCTCATCCGAAATTTCCAGAAGTTATAGTTCTCAGTTCCAAAGAGTAGTGGAGGTCGGTTTGTTGATTGTCCTTCGTGGTGAGTGCTTCCAAGTTATGCCATGTCAGAATCTTTTCCCTACAAGTCACCTTTAAGACCAAGATAAATAAAGCCAAGCTCTGATACCAAATGAAATTTAAATAGATACACTTAGAAGGGGGGGTTAAATAAGTGTAGGCACAAACTATGTCCAACTTTTATTTCTAATGCAGCAAGCTGGATTACCAAATCAGAATGTTATTTAGTTGACCAAGTTTTACTGATGCAGGTAGCTGAATGTAAATTTAATGTAGAATCACAGAAAGCAATCACACCAACACTGGAATTTTTACGTGGTTCAACTACTACCCTCTAGAATAGTAGTCTAGTCCACGTCCAATACCAACTAGTATTGGAGACTCACTTTTATTAAACTTCTTCAATTACAATACAAGTTCCAATAAGATGAACACCATTGTTCCCTGTGCACCTATGCACACTTAAGCACATATACTTCCTTTGAACTTGACTGTAATTAGTTATCAATTCAAGACAATTTTATATGAAATATTGACTAAGATAGAAAATGAAAGATACACACTAGAGGTCTAATGATCAAGCAATATATTACTCACCAACTCAAGGCTCTAGTATGAAGTGATATGCAAAATGGATATTACCAGAATATTTTTGAAGCAGCAACCTCGTTCTTAATGTAATCGATGAAAAACAGGTTTAATTAACTTGTATGCTATATTCTTTTGTGTATGTTTTTCGTTATCAGATTTGTTAATGAGCTCAATTTATATAGACGACTCCCAAATATTTCCGTTGCTCACATTTTGCATGAATCTTGATGTCCTTTGTGAATCATGATATACTTAATTTTTTTTCCATCACAGAGATTCTGAGATATCATGCTATCAGTAACTTTCGGCTAAATGATTTTTATTTGCAGATTTCCACGGTCCAATTTCTAAAAAGCCGGAGGTCAACTTCTAGGATTACCATAAATACTTGCTGGCATGTTTCCATATTTCTAATCATACATTGGACCGTTAGAATTGAACAATTGGATTTCTCAAATCATGACCCATGATCTCTGCAGAATCTGTTGATACACGCACTTGACACGTTACCTTAATTAATTTCCTAAAATTAAGATGCTTAATTTATGAGCATGATGTGTGTAGCGTGTTTTAAGATTAGTATCTATAATGTCATGATATATGCTTACCTTTTTTTATATCTATTGGTAGGGTGTCCACAAATCTTGGATCGTTGATTAAGCCCAACTAAATTTCTAGAACTATGAGGCAAGATTATGGGGCATAATTATCGCTATTCAATCAACTTGTTTCTTTAGATAGTTCGCATGATTTAAGATATGTCAAGTCGGTATGATATTTTCTAAAATTGATAGCTTATTCAGATTACCAAAAGTATCAAGATTTGATTTCTTATGATATGGTAAGAGATGCTTACTAGCGTGTATATTAGTGCTCGTGAATTAGCAGGTGGCATTAAGCATGAGAATGCTATTATGTAATGCACATGTCATAGAGCCTTATTTTGGAAAGCATTAAATACTAAGATCTTACATATATTCCTAGGACTCAAATTGGCTTTTCTTTCTCCAAGGATGTCTTGGCTTTGTGATTTCTTCCTTGACGTTTTTTTGAAGTTCCATATCTTTCCCTGAAATAATATAGCATTGATTAGAGAAATAATCGAGTCATCATCAAAACATGGAGTTTGACATAAGTCAACAATAAAGAATAGAATAACATAAGAATTTCACCATGTATGCGGTACTTCGCATAGACATGTTATTCCAACATAATAATAAAGAATGGAATAACAGAAGAATTTCACCAAGTATAGGGTAGTCCGCGTATACAGGTTATTCCAACAGAATAATAAAGAATGGAATAACAGAAGTTCTCTTCATGAATACGAAAGAAATAATACCCCTTACTGTAAAAGAAGAGTATTCTGACTGGTAGGGCGAGGATATTCTTGAAGAAAACTTGCACTAAGCTCAAAACTTCTTAAAACTCTAAAGAAATACGCTCAAGATTATAGAAGAGAATTCTCTGAAATTTCTAGTGTGATTTCAATTCTGAATAAGCATCCTATTTATAGGAGAATGGAAGGGGAACTGTTTGATCACAGGTGTAATACGCAAATTCACGGACGGCAAAAAAATTTATCAATCGACCAAAAATTTTAAATTTTTAATATAATATTCGATAAAATATAATATATTCTATTTATAATCAAATAAAACAAAACCTATTATATAATATATATATATATATATATAAAAATATAAATAGAAACCTCCGTGAACCAAGAAAAATTCTGCAGATTTCTTTTCCCCCTATTAGTCAATTATCACATGCAATATCTATTATATATATATATATATATATATATATATAATACTACAACATCAACACCACCATCCAATTTTTCTACCACCCAAATTTTTAAGCCACCAACCACATTTTTCCTCTCCCACACGTACACACACAATCATACACATTACTGCACCCACCCACTATTACTCTATATATAATATAAAACTTATATATATATATATAAGTAATAAAACAAGAGTGAGATAACTTTCTATCAATTATTTTGAAAAATGGGTAAATGGGAGTCTATAAATACAACAATAAATACTTCATAAAAAATTCCCTCAATATTTTTAACAACATTTATCATCATTATTATAATTCACAATATTAATCGACCATATGTCGTCCCTGTGAAAGAGGGGCTTTTCAATAAGGATTTCTCCTATTGGCCGCAATTAAGTGACCAAACCTCTCCTTGATGTAACTTCTGAACATCGTTAATATTGTAAATAATAATATTAATAACCTTGTCATCTCAATTATTGATTTAATAATATATAAAATATCGACAATAATTGAATCAAATAATGTGAGATACTATGCAACAATTACTGTAGCAATAATTGAACAAAACTGAGTGACTTCTTATGTAAGCATCAATAATCAATACCGTGTGCTACTATGCAACCACGCGTATTACTGTGCTTTTAACACTGGGTGTTTCAACAATTAATGGTAAAACTTCCGCCGTTATTTTCTTAAACTATTTTTGTCGTTTTCTTAATCCGACAATATTTCCGTTGTGGGGTCCACCAATGATTGTGTCGTCGTACGAATATTCCCTGTTAAAATGAATATTCCCAGACCAATCGAATATTATATAACAACTTGTGTACTTTGCAAAATTTATAAATATTACCCATCACTATAACATTATATCAAATTCATTCCATAATATTTAAAAATGATATTTATAGAAAAATCATCTTTATTAAAAAAAATTGGGGTCTTACAAACTTGACTAAAATAAGCCGCTTTAGTGTCTGTAGTGTTGCTCTACATCTACATGAATGCATGTGAAAAAAGCCCAACAATATAACCAAAATTAGATTTGATTAACCACAAATGGATGAACAAAGTAAAGTAAATACAAAAAAAATAAACTAAGATTAGATGTCTTATTGAATTGAAAGAAAGCAGAAGAAGAAAAATTACCCTAGAAAATAAAATTCAATTTTAGAGGATAGACGTAGGAGATAGAGGACAAAAAAGAGAGAACAAGGAAAATAGAAAGAAGAAAAAGGAAAGAAAAGGGACTTGTACTTGTGATGATGAAGGACTTGAGAGACGAGCAAAGCTGAACTGTCATTGTTAAAAGAGACACTCCACTATCAGCTAATTTATCTTCATAAAAGATCACTTGTTAAGGTAATGACAACTATCGACGTTGGGATTTTTATTGTCCCTTTCTGTTTTTATCTTTTAGTGTTCTCATGTTAGGTGAGATTTGTTTGAAAAAATAAGTTTGAAAAGGTCCGACATTTATATGTCGATGATTGGACCGTAAAAGTCGCTAGTTGGTATTTTAAATGGTTGCACTGACTCAACCAAGAAAAGGTTTGCACATTGACCAAGTGGTGTGACACTTCTTGACTAGTCTGTGAAACCGAGATCCGTTAGGGTCCGGGGCTTGATTATCTGAAGGGAAGGTGTTAGGCACCCCCAACATCCGTGTTACCACGCCGACCGCCACTTTTTTAATTAAACTTATATTTGAATATGTGTGTGTAGGTCAATGTGCAATTATTTGGAACTAGTGATATGCCTTGTTTTCACCTATATATAAAGGGTTTGAATTTTGTATAAAAGTTTAGTTTGAAAAAGATATAGCAATGATTTTTTAGAAAAAGAGGTTTTTCAAACCCTTGTGCTCAATAATAATTGAGGCCTTTGATACTTCAATTTTATTATATGTTCGGCGTGATTGCTTTTATTTTTAAGATGCGAAGCATCTTTGAGAAAATAATATACAAAGCAGTGCCGAACTCCTTGTGGGCATGTAAGCCATCTAAGGAAATTCAAACACCGTGAATAATTTACATGCTAGTTACAGCTGAAAATGTTCATCACGTGAACCGAATCTAGATTCAGGAGACTGAATCTATGATCACATGATTCCTAGGCTCACATGATGTAGCAGGTTTGTAGGAAAGTCAAGAAGTTATATATATATATATATATATATAAAAAGTAAATATATATATATATATATATATGAAGCGATCGACCGCCATGAAGTAAACTTCATGGGGGATTGGAAATGTAAATATATAAAAGTAGTAGATATATATATATATATATAAAAGCATAACGCCTAGATTTTTACTGTCCCTCTTCTGTTCTTGCCTTTTGGTGTTCTCATGTTAGGTGAGACTTGTTTGAAAAAAAAGTTGTGAAAAGGTCCGACATTTATATGTCGATGATTGGACTATAAGAGTCGCCAGTTGATATTTTTAAATGGTTGCACCAACTCAATTGATAAAAGGTTTGCATATTTACCACGTGATGTAACATTGCTAAACTGGTTTGTGAAACCGAGATTCGTTAGGGTCCGGGGACTTGCTTATGCGGAGGGAAGGTGTTAGGCACCCCCTGACATCCGTGTTACCACGGTGACCGCCACTTTTCAATTAAACTGTTATATGAGTGTGTTTGTGTGTGTGGGTCAATGTGCAATTTATTTGGAAGTAGTGTTATGCCTCGTTCGCACCTATATACAAAGGGTTTGAATTTGTATAAAAATTTATTTTAACAAGATATAGCAGTGATGTTTTGTAAAAGAGGTTTTTTAAACCCTTATGCTCAATAGTAATTGAGGCCTTTGATACTTCCATTTTATTATGTTTTCGGCTTAATTGATTTTATTTTTGAGATGCGAAGCATCTTCGAGAAAATAAGATATATGGTAGTGTCGAACTCCTTATGGGCATGAAAGCCATCTAAGGAAATTCAAACACCGTGAATAATTTGCAAAGCCGCTTACAAATTGAAAATGTCCATCACAGAACCAAATTTAGATTCAAAGATCGAATCATGATCACATGATTCCTAGGCTCACATGATGCCGCAGTTTATATAAAAAAGTTGTAAGCAATTATATATATAAAAGCTGTAAATATATATACAGACATAAGCAACCACCACGAAGCACCTCCATGGGGGATCGAAAATGTAAATATATAAAAACCAAGAAATATATATATAGAGAGACATGATCAACCACCACGAACCACCTCCATGGGAGATTAGATATAAATAAAGAATAAAAGGCCATGAAGTAAACTCCGGCCCTGATGTAAATAAATGCTCGGGACGTGAGTCTAGGCTCAATCGAGGCAAAAAATCGAACCACCTCCATAGGCAACGAAAAATGAGATTAGGTATATTTAAATATATATATATAAAATATAGCAATATATAATAAAAATTGTCATTTTCTCTTACAAATGGCCACCCCAAGCCCTCTATTAACTTCATGCGTTGCCCTGGCCGCCTTCTGGTGCAAAGCCAAATGACCTGAAATTTTTTTAAATAAAGTTTCCTTTATTTATTATTTTGAAATAGTAGGGTTGATTTGATTAATGTGGATAGTTAAGGGTTAAATAACAATATCGAGGCAATAAAATTCGTGAAGAAAGATAATGTTAGTCCAAATATATATATATATATATATATATATATATATATATATATATATTGCAGTGGATTTATAAAATATTCATTATGGTGGAAATTGAATATTATAGCAAACATAAGTTGGTTAAAATAACTTATCTCCAAGGCTTTGGAATCGTCAATGTCTGGCCATTCATATTATTTAAATTAATTATTGATCGCTACGATTTCTCAATAATTATGAGCAATTTATTTTATTGAAAGTTGATATTTTATATTAGAAATTTGGTCACCACAATCTCCCATTATCGGATCGATATTCGTATTATTTAGAAATCCTTTGGCAATGTTCGAAGCCCACTTTCCTGAAGAAATCTACTGTCATTTTCTGGGAGCAATTGTCATGGATTCTACGTAATATTATTTTTGTGAATAATTAATTATTGATTCATATGATAAAGAAATATTTATTTTATGTGGATATAAATGATGGATTTATTTATGTGGTTATAAATGAAGAAATTATTGTTGAGGTGTGTTTTATCAAGATTTTACCACGATTGGAGGTATTAAAATTAAATCGGGGTTTTGAGATATATTCATGGGATTATAATTTTTTAATCCAACTGATGGATTGTGGTAATTTTTGGGTATGTTATACATACATAAGTTGAGTATATGTCCACAAATTTTGAACCGTTAAAAATGCACGTAATGATTTGTTATGAATTTTAAGAGGTGTCTGATTCGGAAATTAGGGTTATAATTGATTTTGGTGGAAAATTCTTGAATTGAGTGGGCCCACTTGTGGTTGGTGAAGAAATGTTGAATTTTATTTCAAATGTGGTGGGTGGCAATAGTAGCGAGTAAAGCCATCGGTGTGAGCAGAATGTCAAGTCCTGCCTTGGCGATGGCTAACATTTTCCTATAAATAGAGGCTAAGTTAGAATTGAAAATCACACCGAAACAAAGTTTTCTCTCTTTCTCTCTATATTATTGAGCGTATTTTGTGAGTATTTAGATACTTTGAGAGTTGTCGTATTCAAGATCTGAGTTTCATTCAACATCACTTAGACCTTTCCTTCCGGTCTTATTCTTTGAGGTAAGGGATATTATTTTTTTTAAGAAATGATATTATTTCTTCAATATCATTATCTTCGAAATGTCGATCTGAAGTTTTATCAAATTTGGAACTTTTTCATGTCGGGTTACTATTCATGAGATTTATTATTCACGAGTTACTATTCATGAGTTACTATTCACGATTACTATTCATGAGTTACTATTCACGAAGTTAGTTATTCACGAGTCTTATTCATGAAGCGTGAAGATATTTTTGTGGAATTTCTATCTTTTGGTGTCAGATTCTTACTATTCACGATACGGACTATTCACGATATACGGCACTATTCATCGAAAATAAAATTTCTTCTTTCAGTCAAAATATCTATTCGGATACTAGCTTTGATTGTATCCATGTTTTGATCATTCTTGAATTTTACTTCAGATTATGATTATTTATGAAGTATTTCAGAACTCGATTGTTTAAAAGTACGAATCCATAATACTTGTTCTTTTGTTTCACCGGATTCGCTTTTTTAAAATATTTTCATCATCCTCATTCTCAGTAGAAAAGCAAAGATGAACAGTGTTGAGATGAACATGACCGATCGATTAATATCTTTCGCCTAGTAGAGTGCAAAGATGAACAGTGTTTATCTAATACGACTTAATCGATGAATATCTTCGCCCAAGTAGCAGTGCAAAGATGAATATTTGATTCCGGTATGTATATTGATTGTTGTTACATAAGGTGGATAAAAGATAGATCTTTGACTTTTTAAATTCATACATGAAGATAGTAGTTTGCATTCTCTACGTAACTCTTCTACATGAATTATTATTTCAACAATGTAATATTGATCCGAAACTTGTTGTCTCATCAGATTCTATCGATTTTTTTCTCTGTTGAAGACTAACGATAATTTGTTGATATTATCTTAGTCATAATATTCTTTAACTGAAGCTAGTTGAGCTCACCCTTTTCCTTTTTGTTCCATTCTTCTCGTGGAGGCGAGAATATAATGAGTCTGAGTGCCTGGTATGGAATGAAGGTTTTAGAAAGGATTGTTTAGTAGTCCTCACCATTTTTGTAAAATAATGTATCAATAAATGTGATGAGGATTTATGTGAGTATAAATATTGTCTAGAAGATAATATTTGTATTTAAACTCGCAGCCATCGTTGTAATAATAAAGTTGTAGTTGTTTACGTATCATGTATTGACAACTCGTAATGGGTGATGTATACCTATTTTGGGGCGCCACAGCTTGGTATCGAGAGCTAGGGATATGATCTCCGGCGGAGATCGGGGAATAGAACTAGGAGGGAGAGAGGTAAATCCTTCGCTAGTGTGTCCTACCTAAGCTTATTTGTTAGTTGGTCGATATAGGATATTATGTGATATATTGATTTCCTTAATTAACCTTTGTTTTATGACAAGTGTTTGAGAATGTCGACCGAGAATATTAACGAGTGGAGTTAATGAGACCGTGGAGATGCCTGTATTTTACCAACGAGGAGAACGTGTAACAGTCGGCAATGTTCCTCCCAACAACAACACCGAAAGCGAGATGATGAACGAGGATGTTTAGAAGCTTTTGCAGCACATGCAAAATCGAATCGAGGAGACTCGTGTTCAAAATACGAGAGGAAATGATAAAGCAATTCACGGGTTGTCACGTGGCAAGCAACAAAGAGTTGGGACCACCGAATTTAAGGAAAGCCAGATCCGATCACGGCGGAAACATGGGTCAAACAAATTACCAAGATATTCGATGTCTTGGGATGCACGGAGGAACAGAAGGTTCCATTCGCCACCTTTATGTTCCCGTGGCGAGGTGGCGGCGTGGAGTCTCAGGGAGTCGCACTCGTACGCACGACACTCAAAGACATGTCTTGGGAGACGTTTGAGATTATTTAATGACAAATACTTCAAAGTGTTCGTCATATGAAGGAAGTGGAGTTCATCGATTAGAGCAAAATAACATGATTTGTGTCTCGATGCGAGGCAAAGTTTGCGAGAGTTATCCGTGTTTGCACCTCATTTGGTGGAGAATGAGAACGTATGACGCGGATGTTTCTTAGAGGTTTGAAACCCAGCATACGTCGATATCTCATTTCTCATAAACTTTCTCTTTATTCGAGATGTTGTAAACAGGCTCAATTATTAGAGCGAGATAACGAGTACTTGGCCAACCAGAGAGGACCATAAACAGAGGATCGTACTCGAGATGGCGGTCAATGAATAATGATAACTGCGGAGAAAAGCGAGCGGACAGAAATGGTAACCACTCTGTGGTAATCATGGTCATGAAAAATGTAAGAAGCGAGTCAGAGGAGATTTTAAAAGAGGAGATTTAACAACCACTATGTGAAGACGCACTTGTTTAAGAAGAATCGGTTCTAAGGGAGGAGAACACCACCCATTATATGCTACAAATGCGAAAAGAGGGACATATCGGTCCAAAACCGCCCTACAACAGTTCAAGGTATGCTATAGTTGTGGAAAGGAAGGACATATCGCTTTCGAGATTGTACGTGAGCGAAACCTAGTTCAATGAGGATTGGTGACTCAAAAGATCGTCCCGAAAAAAGTCAAAGTCAACGATTCCGGAAGAAGTTTGTTGTATTTGGTCATAATGCGAGGAACCCAAGCGAGGTGATCACGGGTAAGCTATTTATAAATTCTTGCGAGTTTATACCTTACTTGATACGGTGCTACGCATTCATTTATCTCTCTCCTGCATGTGCTCAACGCTTAAACTTGACTCAGGAGAAATTAGACTTTGACCTATCTGTGGAAACTCAGCTAGAGAAACTTTCATCACATCCACTGCTTATAAATCTTGTTTGATTCAAGTTGGCACCATTACCTTACACTGCTTGACCTTATCTCTTTAAAGATACTTGCTTTTGATGTGATTTAGGATTGATTGGTTAACTACTCATCATGCCAAAATTGATTGTTTTCGTAAGGTTGTTAGTTTTCATATTCCTAACCAACCTTTATGCAGATTTAATTCAAGCAACTAAACCATTAAAATCAATCACTATCATATCTAATCATAAAGCTATTCGTTTATTGAAAAACGGATGTCAAGCTTTCTTAGCCCATGTTATGGATTTGAATAAAAGACACGTCAAATTTGAATAATATTCTGTTGTTATTGACTTTCCTCGACGATTTTCAAGAAGAACTTCCTCTGCCACCCCTTAACGTGAAGTTGAATTCTTTATTGATCTTGAACACGGTACAAGCCCATTTCTAAAACCCCATATCGAATGGCTCCTATTGAACAGGAGTTAAAGGTCCAACTACGTGAATTGTTGGACATCGGTTTCATTCGTCCTAGTACATCTCCTCGGGGTGCTCCTGCTTTATTTGTAAAAAGAAAAGACGGAGTATGCGACTTTGTATTGACTATCGGAATTGAACCATGTCACCATCAAGAATAGTATCCTACCTCCGTATTGATGACTTGTTTGACCAATTGCAAGGGAGCACAATTCTTTTCAAAAAATCGATCTTCGCTCGGATATCATCATTTGAAAAATTAGAATCGAGGATATTCCAAAGACGCTTTCGTAACTCCTAAGATGGGCATTATGAATTCTTAAGTCATGTCTTTCGGACTAACTAATGCTCCTATGGCTTTCATGGATATGATGAACCGAGTATTCAAGGAATATTTGGATCGATTCGTTGTTGTCTTTATTGATGACATCCTTATATATTCCAAAAGTCGTGAAGATCATGAGCACCATTTGAAGCCGGTACTCCAAAGGCTTCGTGAAAACCAACTATATGCCAAATTGAAGAAATGCGAGTTCGGCTTGAGGAAGTAGCCTTTCTTGGGCATGTGGTGTCAAAACATGGAGTATCTGTTGATCCGTGAAGATTGAAGCAATACAAAGTTAGAGCAACCAAGCTTCCAGTGATCAAGTACGTAGCTTTTTGGGCTTAGTGGGTTATTATCGGAGATTAAATCGCTACTCCATTAACTCAGCTAACTTCGAAAGGATACGAAATTAGCTTAGCTAAGAATGCGAGAAAAGTTTCCAAGAGCTTAAGAGGAGACTTATTTCTAAGACTGTTTCTAACAATACCATCCGTCGTTCGGATGGATTTGTTATTCACAATGATGCTTCGGTGCAAAGGTTAGGATGTGTTCTCATGCAACGTGGGAAAGTCATAGCTTTATGCCTCATAAACTTAAAGAGTATGAGAGGAATTATCCTACTCATGATCTAGAGTTAAGCGGCCCGAAGCGTTCGCGCTAAAGATATGGAGGCACTATCTATATGGGGAGAAAGTGGAGATATATTCGGATCATAAAAGCCTTAAATATTTCTTCACTCAAAAAGAACTCAACATGCGGCATGCGTGACGTTGGCTCGAGCTATTGAAAGACTACAACCACACTATTCAATACCATCCCGGTAAAACGAGCGTAGTGGTGACGCATTAGTAGAAGATCATATGCGAACGAAAAGGTGCGATGATGTCAAGTATATGCATAGAGCCAACTTTAATAGAAAAGTTAAGGTTGCTCAAGCCAATCGAATCTTGAGGCGATGCGTATGAAGAAGAAAGTACAAGAAGGAGCTATTCCTAAGCGAGAATTGATGAAGAAGGAATACTTGAGTCCACTCTGGCTTTGTGTTCCTAACGACTGGATTTGAAGTACAAGATTATGATGGAGGCACACAATACACCATTTGCAATCCATCCTGGAAGTACTAAAATGTATCGTGATCTTGACATACATTTGGTGGAATAATATGAAGAGAGAGATTGCAAAGTTTATCTCGATGTGTTTAACTTGCCAACGTGTAAAGGCGAGCATCTAGTACCTAAGGTCCGTTCTTGCAACCACTTGAGATTCCTGAATGGAAGTGGGAACACATTACCATGGATTTCAATTCACGGGTCTTCCTACGGTTTCTCAAGGCATCAATGCTATTTTGGGTTATTGTTGATAGATTAACCAAAGTTCATTTCTTGCCGACACGGAGACTTATTCCTCGAACGTCTTGCTAGTATGTACGTAAATGAGATCGTGAGGTTGCGGCATGCTCAGTATCCATAGTTTTCGGATCGTGACCCAAGATTCACTTCAAGATTTTTGGGTTAGCTTGCAAAAAGCTATGGGCACGGATTTGCGATTTAGTTCTAAGCATACCATCCCCAAACCAGACGACAATCGAGAGGACTATTCAAACTCTTGAAGATCTATTAAGACTCGTGTCCTAGACTTCAAGGGCGGTTGGGATAAGTATTTACCATTGGTGGAATTCTCCTACAACAACAAATTATCGTGCAAGTATAGGTGTGGCTCCATTCAAGCATTATATGGACGAAAATGTCGTTCTCCAATATGTTGGGATGAGGTGGGTGAAGCAACATTGTTGGGACCCGAGTTAGTACCCAGGATTATTTGGACGATTATGACCGAAAAGATCCAAATAATTCGACAACGTATACAAACGGCTCAAGATCGACAAAAGAGTTATGCGGATCTTCATCGAAAGGACGGGAATTTAATGTGGGGATCATGTATTGTTACGAGTTGCTCCATGGAAGGGAGTTACAAGATTTGGGAAGAGAGGAAAGCTCAATCCACGATTTATTGGTCCATTTCAAATTCTTGACCGAGTAGGAAATGTAGCCTATAGACTTGCATTACCTCCGAGTATGTCTCGTGTTCATAATGTGTTTCACATATCTGCATTTCAGAAATATGTGAAAGACCAACCACGTTATTGAGTTAGAACCCCACGAGATAGTCAAGACTTAACGTATGAGAGGTACCACAAGATCTTGGATAGGAAGGAGCATGTCCTACGCGCAAATTCATATACCACAAGTTAAAGTTTTGTGGAGGAATCATGCTATAGAGGAAATGACACTGGGAATTGGAAACGAAATGAAAGCGAGGTATCCTCACCTTTTCAAACACCAGTGCGCACGTCAATTTCGAGGACGAAATTTCATAAGGAGGGAGGTTGTAAGACCTCCAAATTTTTTAAATAAAAGGAATTTCCTTTATTTATTATTTTGAAATAGTAAGGGTTGATTTGATTAATGTGGATAGTTAAGGGTTAAATACGCAAATATTTCAAAATAAGCAAGTGGTTATAAAATATTCATTTTATTTGGGAATATTCGTTTGGTCGTGGAATATTAAATGCACCGTGGGGAATATTAAATGCGATGGCGCAGCCATGTGTGGGAGCCCATAACTGAGCGATTGGATGAAGAAAACGACAAATATAAGTTGGTTAAAAATAATCGGGCGTGGTTGTTACCAATTAAGATCGCTGAATACCCTGGTTAAAATACAAGAATACGTGGTCGCACAAAGAGTATGTTTGCGTGTTACGATATTGTTGAATTATTGATCCTTACGTAAGAAGGCACTACTCAATAATTTTTACACGGTGAGTTACCGCTCAATATTTTATTTTATTGATTCAATAATTAATCGCGTTGATATTTTATATTATTGTTGTTCAATAATTGTCACCATTATCTCCATTATCGATCAATAATTCATATTATTTAAATAATATTATTAGATAGCATTATTGGCAATGTCTAGAAAGTTACATCGAGGAGAGGTTTGGTCACCTAATTGCGCCGCCAAGAAGAGAGAAATCCTTATCTGAAAGCCCCTCTTCCTGGGAACTACTTTCATATAATTGTGATTCTCGTAATATTATTTGTGAATAATTAATTATTGATTCATATGATAAAGAAATATTTATTTTATGTGGATATAAATGATGGATTTATTTATGTGGTTATAAATGAAGAAATTATTGTTGAGGTGTTTTATCGATTTTTTACAGATTGGAGGTATTAAAAATTAAATCGTGGGTTTTGAGATATATTAAGGGATTATAATTTTTAATCCAACCGATTGGATTGTGGTAATTTTTGGGTATGTTATACATACATAAGTTGAGTATATGTCCACAAATTTTGAACCGTTAAAAATGCACGAATGATTTGTTATGAATTTTAAGAGGTGTCCGATCTAAATTAGGGTTTATAATTGATTTTGGTGGAAAATTCTTGAATTGAGTGGGCCCCACTTGTGGTTGGTGAAGAAATGTGCTGAATTTTATTTCAAATGTGGTGGGTGGCAATAGTAGCGTGTAAAGCCATCGGGTAGCGGTCGTCAAGTCACGCTTTCCAAGCTAACATTTTCCTATAAATAGAGGGCTAAGTTAGAATTGAAAATCACACCGAAACAAAGTTTTCTTTTCTCTCTCTATATTATTGAGCGTATTTTGTGAGTATTTAGATACTTTGAGAGTTGTTTGTTCAATTACAAGTTTCATTCAAAGATCACTTCCGCCTTTCCTTCCAAGCAATCTTGATTCTTTGAGGTAAGGGATATTATTTTTTCAGAAATGATATTATTTCTTGATATCATTATCTTTGAAATGTTGATCTGAAGTTTTATCAAATTTGGAACTTTTTCATGTCGGGTTACTATTCATGAGTTACTATTCACGAGTTACTATTCATGAGTTACTATTCACGAAGTTACTATTCATGAGTTACTATTCACGAGTTACTATTCACGCAGTACTTATTCATGAAGCGTGAAGATATTTTTGTGGAATTTCTATCTTTTGGTGTGAGTTACTATTCACGATATCTGGACTATTCAATATCTGGCACTATTCATCGAAAAATAAAATTTCTTCTTTTCGTCTGAAAATATCTATTCGGATACTAGCTTTGATTGTATCCATGTTTTGATCATTCTTGAATTTTACTTGATGATGATTATTTATGAAGTATTTGTGAACTCGGATTGTTTAAAGTACGAATCCATAATACTTGTTCTTTTGTTTCACCTTTGGATTCGCTTTTCTTTAAAATATTTTTCATCATCCTCGGTCTTAAATGATGATATTATTGAATATCTTTGGCCAGAAGTGCAAGATGAACAGTGTTGAGATGAAATACACGATGTGATCGATTAATATCTTTGGCTCAGTGCAAAGATGAACAGTGTTTAAATGAACATGACCAATCGATGAATATCTTTGGCACAGAGTGCAAAGATGAATATTTGATTCCAGATGTATATTGATTGTTGTTACGGGGATAAAAGATGAGACGATGAACTTTTAAATTCATACATAGAAGATAGTAGTTTGCATTCTCTACGAACTCTTCTATGAATTATTATTTCAAATATTGATCCGAAACTTGTTGTCTATCGTTTCTATCAGATTTTTCCTGTTGAAGACTAACGATTTTGTTGTATATTATCTTAGTCATAATATTCTTCTCTTGAGCTAGTTGAGCTCACCCTTTTCCTTTTGTTCCATTCTTCTCGGAGGCGAGAATATAGCACGAGTCTGGGTATGGAATGAAGGTTTAGAAAGGATTGTTTAGTAGTCCTCACCATTTTTGTAAAATAATGTATCAATAAATGTGATGAGGATTTATGTGTTTAGTCCTCACCATTTTGTAAATATAAATGTGATGAGATTTATGTGAATATTTGAAGATAATATTTAAACTCACGATTTCTTGTTATAATAATAAAGTTGTAGTTGTTTACATACCATGTATTGACAACTCGTAATGGGTGATGTATACCTATTTTGGGGGCGCCACACCCACCATCTCGAAGTATGTGCATGCGTGCAACGTGATGTCCGCTTGAACTTTCAGAACTTCAATATGGGCATCCGATCGAGGTGTATAAGACTTTTTACAGAGTGTTGTTGTCGAGAGCTACACAAATGACATGTGATTAGAGGTTGTAAGAAGTCGAGAATATGAGACCATGCCCTTGGTCTTCAAGCTTCAAATTTTATCCAGTGTGTTGTCCTGTGTAGTAGTCACACAGGATTGCAGCTACTTGGTTCTTGTAGGACATTACTGTGTAGAATGTATGTTGAAATGTGTTGAGATGGCATGCATGTAGAATTAAGGTGGCAAAATGATTATTTTGCCCCTCACCAAGGTTATCTCCTATTTGGGCCGATAAAAGCGCCGTTGCTCAATTTATCTCTCTCGAGATTGGGTCGCTTAGCAATCGGATATCCTCAGGGTTGTTTCTGAGGTGTGCCTGAGCTCCCGGGGTTATCTCCGTGTTTGGGACTGAGTTCCTCGGGGTTATCTCCGAGGTTGAAGCTGATTGCTGGGGGTTGAAACAAGCTTTGCCGTGGTTATCTCCAGAACTGCAACTGAACTCCTAGGTGTTATTTCTGAGGTTGAGACTGAAACTCCCGGTGTTGTTTGTGGGATTGAATATCTCGGAGTTATCTTCAAGATTGAAAAGGTTTCTCCGGTGTGTTTTTTGGAACTGGAACTGTCTTGTCCTCCAAGGTTATCTCTAAAAGACGATTCTGCCCTCCTGCAATGTTAGTAACAGGAATGTAAACTTTTGAGTGTCTACAGATGCCCCTCTTTATCATATTCATTCAATGCAATGGCATGGATAGGATAAAAAATACTAGACACTTGAAATGTGATAGGATAATCATGATGCAATGTACATCAGTATGATGCAAATGTATGTGGTTTGTTGGACTATTCTCCAATAGGATGGGATGACTACCGACTCCTGTGACTTCTGTCGGGGGTTATAGTCATTACTGACAACCCTGATGAACTATCTTGGACGTGCAATCCAAAGTTCTCAAGAACTTCCAAGATGTTGACGTTGGGGTTATCACCAAAGTCCTTAATCCTTGGTACAAACTTTACACTGAGGATGTATCTCTCATGTACAAGAGACTTTGGGGGATAGAGCTTTGTCTGTCTGTTGAGGATGTGTATAATATATTCCATCATCGGTCCTCCCGATGAGGATGATTCTTACTGGTTCATATCGTCGGTCTTTCTACTTTCTTCTATTGAGATTCTGCCGCAAATAGTTTGTGTTACCAGAGTTGCATGATATTTTTTGACATATACATCAACGGATGAGATCGTCGGATGGTTCTTGATGCTTCGTTGGATTTAAATGCCAACGGCTAATGATGTCAAGGTGACTTAACTGTCGTCGATGTGTACATCGACGGATGAGATCCTATTGGGTAAAGCATCGAGAAGCTTGACCTTCGCTGACACATGTGCATCAACGGATGAAATCCCTGTTGGGGAGAGGTGTTTTAGAGTTACGATCCCAAATTGATGGCATCGGACCTTTCTGAGGTATTTCTGAGTGTAATTTGCAATAGTTGTGATCATCGGTATAGTGAACCCTATGTTTTGACGAATACCAATGAGTGACATGTAGACCTGCAGTTTGGTCTTTGAAAACTAAGATTTTAGGCAATTCCGCTCAATCGCGTAGCATTTTTATTCCTTATTTGGCCTTTTCATCTTGCAAGAATTCCTTTGCAACTCGAACTGGACCAAGCCGGAGAGGTGGGCCCCACCCAAGGGAGTCACAGGTACACCTGTGGCTAGCCGTGGGTGGCCTTTAAGGCACCTATGGCTTTCACAAGTCATTTCTAAGTTAAGCCGCATAGGAAATCTGAGAGCTCTTTTTCAGATTTGTTGAGTTCGGGCGTCTTTCTACAAATTTTGTCACTGTACAAGTGTTCTACATTGCCCTAGTAATGTATGCATGTCTTCTTTTCCAGTTTTTATCTGTTAGAAAATGAGTTATCATATGAAATGCATCTAAACACATAGTAGTGAATATGCATGCTTATATGACTTGATAAAAAATGTTCACAATAGTAAATGTTAGTATTTAACCATGCTGAATACAATGATGTGAAAAAATTTGACTTTTAAAGCAATCAATTGGCATCTTTTTTCGCTATTTCTTATCATATTTGAGGACAAATGAGCTAATGTGAAAAACATAATAATCCCAGTAATTAGGCTACCCTTACAAATTATGGCTTTGATATATGTACGCATATATAGAATTTTTATGACTGTGGATATGTATGCTATTGAATGGCCACATAGTCATGCCTATGCACATGTGGGTAGTCCTATTTACAAAGGGGACTATGGAAAAATTTTCCAAAATGTAGGCATTGGGTAGTCACGCATTTTTAACTCTACTATAGATGTATGTTAAAATAATGCATGCATGCATATAGTCATAAAATGCATTTGAAAAAGCTCCAGGTTATAGTTTACCACACCCTTTCTAAGGTGATTTGGAGACTTGTGTCAAGATATATGGATCCGGATCAGCCGAGTAGTTCCCGCAGGACCACTTCAAAAAATGCAGAGGATGGCTTCGATATGCCGACCCCCTGCTCGCTTAGACAAACTTGTCGTCTAGCAAAGGCGGTGAGACGTCATGTCTAAGTTGAGGTATCGGATGTTGAGGACGAGGAGGAGGATGTACCAGTTGCGAAATTCGCTCCTGCTGCTCATGTTCCTTGTAGGGATTTTCTAGGCATGTAGGTGACGATCCTAGAGCTTTTGGGTGATTTGTGTCGACACCCTTCAGTTTACTTGCATGCAAATGAGGTATAAGCTATATTTTTATTCTTTCTTTTTTCCTATTAAAGAGGAGTAAGGATTCTGATGTTGATCTGCTTTATGATGCAGGTTCCCAGCTTCACACAGCCTATAGAAAACTGGTTCAGCATTCACTCCACATATCAGGCTCTGCATCCTGATTATCGAGCGATTGTGCATGGCTGGGGTTTTGGGGTGTTTTTTTCCATCCTCCCCTATCCTTGTCACTAGGGTTATCTCAATGCTTTGTCTGAGCGGTGGTTTCACTGGACTAAGTCTCTCTATTTATTGGATTGTGAGGTGATGATGACGCTGATATATTAGAGATCTATCACCGATATGGAGTTTGGAGGGGTGTCAGTGACATGTATGGTGGATATTACCTCGACTGCCATTAAATCCTTGCTAGGAGTCCTGGCTGAGGCGCTCAAGCGCAGGACAGTCCGTACAGGTCCTTTGAGCATAGTTGCTATGAATGGGTTATTGAGTGAGCCCATACCCGATGATGTGAGAGTCAGGGATAGCATTCTTCGGCGATTGTTCCTGATAATCATTAGGGGCTGCTTTATAGCAGATAACTCTTTCACGATATCATTTTCTTTGGTGAGCGCCACACGAGATGTGGACCGTATTGGAGAGTATGATTGGGGCTCCTACACCTTCGCCTATTTCCTCAAGGGTATGCCCATGCGTTCGGAGGGCTTGACAGTGGCTTGGTTAGGGTTTTACCCATTTCTGCTGGTGAGTATTTCTTTTGTGATTTTCCATATACAGGTTAAAAGTGTTGACTGAAAGCAGATGTTTGCCTTTATGTTGGCAGTTATGGGCCTATGAGAGACTCCCATGTTTACGTCCTGTGAGTGTGATAGGCTTGGAGACCTATCCACGAGGACGGCGATAGCATCACTCCATATTAGTGGAGGTTATCAGAATGTGAGGGTTTCACCCATTTTTGTCTATAGTTGGAGTTATTGACAGCTGATGTCATCACATGGATTCCTTATTCCGGGGATCATTTTCCCAGTTTGAGGATGGGTACCCGACTGGTGTCAAGTATGTGATATCCACCCGTAGGATTCCTCTCTTAACTGTTGGAGGATGAGAGCTCTATTTGGGAGAGCGTACTATCAGGAGCACCACATGAGAGATTCATATACCAATCTTGCCTCCTGCCAGGCATTATTAGCCTGTATCAGAGTCACCCATCATTGATATCCCATTGTTGGGTGTTGACGGTTTTACACTGTCTGAGGGTCCTCATACTCAGGATATGTTCCAGCATTGGTGGTCCCCTCATACCATCAGAGCCCAGACCCGCATCGCGCAGTTTATGGGGGATAAGGTTCCTGGATCCGTGATGATGACGGATTGGATGGCATGTGTCAGAGATCCGACTCATTTGACATAGATTAACAGTTTAAACTGGCAGTTGGATCGGGCACATTTCTTTATCCGGCACTTGGGTAGAGATCCTTCAGAGGCGGATACTTTTGATCCTTTTCGGCTCGGCGGCCGGCCCTCGGTGACCCATATGGCTTTACTTGGTGCAAATCCTCCTCAGTATAGGCTGACATCCTCGTTGATGGAGATCCAAAGACTTCAAGAGGAGTTACATCGTGGACAGATTGATGATGTGATATTGACACCATTTTCTTCTTCTCGATGTATATTCTTGTTATATCTTTTTTGATAGGCCTCTCGTTAGAATCTTTGGGTGGTTGTGCCCATTCTCGTTATATCTTTTGATAGGCCTCTGTTAGTAGTTGGGTGGTTATGCCCCATTTCCTGTATTTTAGTGAATAGAGATGTATTAAATGATGATGTAATTAAGAATTTATATATTGTTATTCCCTGCATCATATTGCCATCTATTATTTACCATGCATGTATTATGTTATGCATATGTATGTATGTCCAGAGATATTCAGAATTAACCCATAGATGGTCTTATAACACGACCCACACAGATGTCTTCTTCGACAGTTAGCCGCATTGATCATACCCCACCAGTGTTGGTGGCATCCCATCTGAGATTGTGGTATGATAGTATGTCACCTTCAGACAGGGAGACTATAGATCAGTTATTGCAATATTCTATTACCCTCCTGATGTTTCAGGTTCCCGCAGGCTTTGTAGAGGGTATGCTGGAGCACTGGATATCGAAGAGGCAGGTCTTCCGATTTGGTATCCATGAGTTGACTCTTACCTTAAAGGAGTATGCACGGTTGATGGCGTTGCCATTAGATAGACTTTGCGCCCGGATGGCTATCGGCGACATGAGCCAGCAGTTTATAACCCTCACCGGGTTGAGGCGTAAAATTATGCAGGATGAGATCACTTTCAGCCACGTGGTATCCCAGCGTTTTTTGATGGACAGATTTGGCTCAGATGACAGTTATACACAACACTCCAGGGATTTTACCATGCTGGAGGATCATTGGAGTCTAGCTAGGGTAGACGTATTATTGATGTGTCTCTTGTTATATGTGTACATGCCACGGTATATGGATGACCTGGACATTGGCGTCATTATGGCAGTGAGAACTCTCAGGGAGGGTCATACTATTGTGCCGATGATTGTAGCAAAGACGTTGAGATCGACCACATATTGCAACACCTACCCTGCAGGGGTATTTACAGTTAGCTCGATCATATTATACGTGTGGTTCATGTGTAACGATCCAAAATTTCAAAGAGTAATTTAAATATTTATTGAGTTATATAAATATTATTTGAGGTGTTTATTGTTAAATAAATATTTTATTGATGTGATGGTTGATGAATCTAAATGATTAGAGAATTTTCTAAATTAAATTAATTTATAATTTAGAGGTTTGTATTATAGCATGAGGTGTTATGTGGTTGTGTTGATTTAATAGTTTAGATGGTGTTAAATTATTAAATAAAGTTATAATGAAAATTATAATTTGGTGGTATTTGCTAAAATGCTATATTTAATTAAAATATAGTATGTGATTATAATTCTACACTAAGGTGTTTATTAAAATAAATTAAAAAGGATTTAAATTGGTTTTTGTCAAACAAGGCTTAAGTATTTTAATTCTTTAAAAATTTATATGGGTTGCCAAACAAGCCTTATGGCTTTTGAAATTTCTAGCTTTGAAATTAAATAAAATAAATAAAATAATTAAATAATAAATATAATATATATTTATAACTTAGGCGTTATAAGTGATAATGTAATTAGTAATAGTGTTAAGGGTTTGTCAGTTTTTAAAATACGCTTAAGGTTATTTGGCCTAGCTATACGCATTCTAGCATATTGAGTTGTGAGAGAGTTCAGAGAATTGTGAAACTTGAGAGAATTTGAGAGAGAACGTGAGCATATTCCAGTGATCGTAGCAAGAATTACACGCTAATTGAAGGTATGTTCTATCACTCTAATATTATTTATGTTTATGAGTATCTCGACGAAGTTATGCTATGCTCTGTGAATTATATTTCTTCTGAATTGTGTTATATAACTAAGTTATGGTGGTTATACATGCTTTCAATGTTAGAGTTTATGGCTGAACCTGAACTCGTATGCTAGTTTCGCTATAACAATGAGAAAATTTTGGATGTTGTTTGTTTATATGTGTTTTTCATATGTTCATGAAAAGTATCATTTTAATGGCCAGTTGTATATGAAAGTATAAATTGAAACTTGTATTTGGTAGTTCATTGAGATACGAGCATAACGTAGTTTGAATGAGATGATTTGATCAAGTAATGAATTCACAGTGGTGATTTCTATAATGAATATCAAAATGGAGTTTTAGTATGAAAATATGTATTTTGAGAAATTAAAATAGTTTTAGTTGGTGTTAAATTGTTCTAATTGGTTGTAAATGTGAGCAATCATGTTTATGATAGTTGTATATTTATTTTACGTGTTGATATTACTGTTTATTGGGTGAAATTTGTGTTTGTTGGGATAAAGTAGGCTACTGTTCATTAGCCTCTCTCGCTTGTTCGAATCGACAAGCAATTTTACGCACCTAAGTGCCAAGGTAAAAATCTGCAAATTGCCCGATCCTAAGCCTTGTATGGCGCAATTGCTGCGCATACCCTTGTTTGAGATTCTCGACTCCTGCGATTCGCTTGCAGACTTGGGATAACATCATAGTATGGCCTAAAATTATGTTAGTATGTTAAATGGGTAATGTTAAGGTTAACACAACATAGTGAATTGTGGTTAGTGAGTTCAAAGTTGCAAAAATGATTAGTAAGTCGAGAACGCGTTATGTGATAATTTAGTATACCTAATGAACATTAGATAAGTGTTATGGGTTAAACACTTAGAGTTTCAAATGTGAATGGTAATGAACATGTTTTGGTATGTTAGCATATCTAATAGATATTGTGGTTCTAAAATTATATGTAGGTGATCGTGAGTTTAATTTTATAGCTTACGCTCAAGGCAAGTTTTCTAACTCTATAGTTACATTGAGCAAGTTTCTAAACTTCTTTTTTACATTAAGCAAGCCTTTTATCCTTACATTTCATTGAGCTAGTTCTTACTTTAAAGTTTCGTTAAACGAACTATTATATTCTTAATCATGATTTGAACAATCTAGCTAGCTATGACATTATTGTATTCAACCAAGTTTGAAGTCCAATACTTATTGATGCATTCTAACTTGTTTATTGTTGAACAAGTTTATTCAATATTATGAATGCGCTTTTCTTGAATTCTAATTTCAAATGTCTAATCATTATAGTTCATTTACTTGACACAAGTCATTTTCATGATAAGTGAGCTTTATTTTCACCTTGCTATTACTTGATGTTTATTCAATGATTCATAGTCCTAGCTTAATTTTATTCAAGCAAGGTTTATTATTGTCACTCAATACTTATGCTTTGTAGTTATTTCTAAGCATGAGATCAAGTATAGACAGTTAGCTTACACTTATTCATTGTTTCATATTATTATTGGTCAACTGTTGTATTATCAAACACTATTGATTCAACTAGTCCTCTAGTTGATGTTCGTTAAACTTCAAATTACCCTTGAAAGCTTATCCAAACCAAACTTTCTTTGATGCGGACTTGTACTCTAAATACTAAGATGAACAACCCTATTAAGATTAGGGGATAACTTACGCGTAGCAGCATTAAATGTTTGTGCACAATACATGGTACGAAAAATTCGATCCCCTAAGTCACGGAGCCTTATAGTCTTATATTTGATCAAGTTGGAGTTGAAAGATTACTTGCAACTGTGGACGTAGTTCATGATCTTATGACCCTCAGTGATGTATATTCCATATTTTGGATTCCAATTTCTGATTATCATTGTTAGAGTACTATTCAGGTCTTGATGAGCCTATTATTGCGATTATTATTGTTATACTCCTATTGATTCTCTATTATATCCAAAGGAGCGTTGTTTTGCTCACTCTTGCATATTTATAAATTCATTGTAGCTAAAGAAGAGAAGGTAGATGAACCTTCGACTAGCAAAAGAAAAGGAAAAATGTACAAGTGATGAAGACTTGTAATTTTGATTATGATTATGATATTAGACTTTTATTTGTTATGATAATCTTAGACTTTATCTTAACGATATTATGTAATAACTTAATTTCGCTTTTGAATGATGTTTAAAGGTTAGATAACCTGGGATGTTTTTGAACTTAATGATGTAACCCTATTTATTATAGGAGGATTTTATGATTTAAATATTATTTTATTTGGGTAGATAGTATGAATGCTTGATTAGTTAGCACCAAATTTTATGGGAATGAAGTACCTAGATTTGGGGGTGTCACGGGTTTGTATCAAAGCCTAAGGTTATGAACCTTAGGTGGGGGGAAAAAGCCTTAGGAAGTAACCTTTGAAAGGATAGTGATGATGAACTCTTATCGAGTTTTAGGAAAGAGAAAATAATAAAACACTTATGTGCTTATGTGATTACAACTTTTGTGCTCGTGAGTGTCGAGTAGTAATAGTTAGTAATTAAAACTTAAACTTTGATTGACATGATGACTATTATAGGAGGATCCAGTCAGGCTAGAGAGGAGGAGCCTCGGGATATTCAGGTGATTTGGGAACAACTACTGCCACGAGAAACAGCCTCCGCTTCATTATAGTAGTTGAAAGGGAGAGAGGTACCCGACGAGGATGATGAGATAAAGATGATGAGGAGGATCCCATAGAGTCGCCACAGTTGGAGGATGAGGAGGAAGAGCTTCCACTTAGTTCGATAGCCTTGCCAGTATATACGATGAGGTGTATGGCCATTAATGTGGAACTTCAAGACACCGTCGAGGAGTTGCAGGAGATAGTAGCTGGACAACAAACCTCGATGGCACAGAAAGACGATGAGATCCAGGATCGAGAAGAACGACTGAACAACGTTGAAGAGAAGCTAATCCACACAGAAGGGAAAACGTGAAAATGATGGAGAAGACTGGTTTTGCAACGTTTATGTTGAAAGAGGAGGGTAGCTATTGGTGGCAGGCCAACAAAACTCGGGAAGGACCAGGAGTGATGACCTGGGATAGGTTTAAGGAGCTGTTCTTCGAGACCTATTTCCCAGAGAGTTTGAAGAGTCAGCTAGAGGTTCAGTTTTTGGAACTAATGCAGGGAACAATGTCGGTGTCTGAGTATGCCGCAAAATTCAACGAGTTGGCGAGGTTTGCGCCATATCGAATCAAAACCTGCAGACGCAGCGCAAGGTGAAGAGGTTTGAGCGAGGACCCAAACCCAGTTATCTGATGAGGTCTCCTGCTCCAATTGAAGACATTTGCAAAGAAGATGATGGAGAAGGCGATTCTCGGCCGAAAGTGGAGGCGATCACGAGAACAAAGCATAATCAAGAGCAGAGAAAGAAGAAAAGTGAAGGTGAAGCTAAGAGTGGTGGTAATGGTAGTAATGGTAACAACCTGAAGAGGAAGTGGAATGGGAATGGAGGAGCAGGAAATTAGCAAAGAAACCAGCAAAATAAGAAGTTCGAAGCATGTGCTACATGCGAAAAGTTTCGTAAGGGAGTGTATTTATTGGGGAAACGAGTATGCTTCAATTGTGGCCAGGAGGGTCACATCGCCCCGAATTGCACTCAAGCTAAGAAAAATGTGTGCTTCACGTGTGGATCTAAGGATCACTTTGCTCGTGAATGCCCTAAGAAGAGATCTAGTGAGACAAATGGGAGCAAGGGAAATGCTAGTGGAGGTACGTTGGCTATTGCTGGACCAATAACAACAAATAAGCCCACAACCAGAACCTTCAACATGACGGTGCAGGACGTGGTGCAATCAAAAGATGTCGTGTCAGATATTATCCCAATCAATGATATAGATGCATATGTATTATTTGATTCGGGTGCTACTTGCTCGTTTATATCTGATGAATTTGCTAAGAGGTTAGAAATACCTTGTGAAGAGTATGAAATTGGAGGAAATACCAGTGGTTAGGGAGTTCGTGGACGTGTTTTCGGAGGATTTTCCAGGACTTCCACCTGACCGAGATATCAAATTCGTGATTAACTTAGCACCAGGAACCACTCCTATATCGAAGGCCCCATACATAATGGCTTCGGTGGAGATGAAAGAACTAATGGTGCAACTGCAATAACTGTTAGACAAGAAGTACATTCAGCCAAGTGTGTCACCATGGGGAGCACCGGTGATATTCATGAAGAAGAAGGATGGGTCAATGCATCTTTGCATTGATTATAGGGAATTGAACAAAGTCACTATTAAAAATAAATATCCATTGCTAAGAATAGATGACTTGTTTGATCAACAAGAAGGTGCAAGATATTTCTAAAATAGATTTGAGAAGTGGATATCATCAATTGAAAGTGAGGAAGGAGGATGTACCAAAGACAAGATTCGAACTCCTGTATGGACATTACGAATTTTAGTAATGTCATTTGGTTTGACAAACGCCCTGCAGCTGTTCATGGATCCGATGAATGTGGTGTTTAAACCATTTTGGACAAGTTTGTGGTGGTGTTTATCGATGATATTCGTGTACTCTAAAACTCAAGAGGAACCCATGGAGCACCTACGTTTAACGTTGGAGACGTTAAGAAAGGAAAAGTTGTACGCAAAATTCTCTAAATGTGAATTTTGACTGGAACGTGTACAATTTCTTGGGCATGTAATCGATAAAGATGGGATTTCCGTAGATCCATCAAAAGTTGAAGCTGTGATAAATTGGGAACAACCAAGAAATCCATCAGAAGTAAGAAGTTTCTTGGGGTTGGCGGGGATATTACGACGCGATTTATTCAATATTTTTCCAAGATTGCTACCTCGTTCACAAATTTGACAAGGAAGTCTGTAAAATTTGTTTGGACGGAGAAATGTGAAGAAAGTTTTCAAGAATTAAAGAAGAAGCTCAGTGTGGCACCTGTGTTGTCATTACCGGATAATACAGGAAACTTTGTGGTGTATAGTGATGCTTCACACAAAGGATTGGGTTGTGTTCTTATGTAGAACGGCAAGGTTATTGCGTATGCATCAAGGCAACTAAAGGACTACGAAAAAGGATATCTAAATCATGACTTAGAGTTGGCGTAAATGTTATGCTCAAGATCAAGATATGGAGACACTACCTCTACGGAGAAAAATGTGAGATCTACACAGACTATAAAAGTCCGAAGTATATTTTCACACAAAAAGACCTGAACATGTGGCAAAGGAGATGGATGGAATTGATAAAGGATTACGATTGTGAGATCTTTTATCATCCGCATAAAGCAAATGTGGTTGCAGATGCCTTGAGTAGGAAAGCGAGAAAAGTTGATGTTGTTAATGAGATAAGGAGGAGCTTATTACAAAGAATGGCAAGGTTAGAGCTGGAAATCAAATTTCTAGAAGAGTCCGATGAAAAATTGTACCAGATAGAAGCTAGTCCAACTTTGGTGGACAAAGTGAAGAACGCTCAACTACAAGATGAAGAATGTAAGAAAATAAGGCAAATTGTATTCGAGGGTAAAGAAGCGAAGTACAAGGTTGATACTGAGGGAATGTCATGATTTCGTGGATGAATTTGGGTTCCAAAATCTGAGATATCAAAGAAGAAATCTTGACCGAAACACATAGCTCAAGATATTCGATTCATCCGGGAAGTACGAAAATGTATCAAGATTTGCGGCGTCATTTTTGGTGGCCAAACATGAAAAGAGATGTTGCAAAATGCGTTGCAAAGTGTTTGACATGTCGAAAAGTGAAGGTAGAGCATCAACGACCAAGCGGGATTAATCCAACCATTGGAGATCTTAATGGAAGTGGGAGCATATCACAATGGATTTTGTGGTAGGTCTTCCAATGACTCAGAAAGGATATGATGCGATATGGGTAATAGTGGACAGATTGACAAAATCTACACACTTTCTGCCAATAAAGATTAGATTTAATCTTGATCAGCTGGCGAGATCGTCTCAAGCCATGGAGTTCCAGTATCAATTGTATCAGATAGAGATCCGAGGTTCACATCAAATTTCTGGAAGAGACTACAAGAATGAAAGGGAACGTAATTGAAGATAAGCACAGCTTATCATTCGCAAACCGATGGGAAAAGTGAAAGAACGATCCAGACGCTTGAAGATATGCTCAGAGCGTGCATCATAGATTTCAAAGGAAACTGGGATGATCATCTACCGTTGGTGGAATTTGCATACAACAACAGTTACCACGCAAGCATTGGTATTCCGCCATACAAGGCGTTATACGGCAGGAAGTGCAGAACTCCACTATGCTGGGATGAAGTTGGAAAACGTCAACTGTTAGGCCCAGAATTGGTATAGCAGACCGCTAAAATTGTCAAACTCATCAGAGCAAGATTGGTAGCTACTCAAGATCGACAGAAAAAGTATGCTGATCAACACAGGCAGAACCGTGAATTTGAAGTAGGAAGTTTCGTATTCCTGAAAGTTTCTCCTTGGAAGGGGAAGATTCGTTTCGACAAGAAAGGAAAGCTCAGCCCAAGGTTTATTGGATCTTTTGAAATTCTACGCAGAGTGGGAGAGGTGGCTTATGAGGTAGCTTTACCTCCAGAATTAGAGCATGTGCACAATGTTTTTCATGTGTCGGTTTTACGACCTTATAAACCCGATTACAAGCATGTGATTGAGTATGAACCATTGCAGTTCAGTAAAGATTTGTCTTACGAAGAGATTCCTATCCAGATAGTCGACAGAAAAGAACAAGTGCTCAGGAATAAGGTGATACCTTCTGTGAAGGTGATATGGAGGAACCACAACGTCGTCGAGGCTACGTGGGAACTCGAAGCTGATATGATGAAAAATTACCCTGAGTTATTTGTTTAGTTCAGGTCTTCGATTCGGGGATGTAATCTTTGTAAGTAAGGGAGAATGTGGCGATTTGATTGTTTGAATTGCGATTCTGGGGACAGAATCCTTGTAAGGAGGGAAGGATGTAACGATCCGAAATTTCAAAGTGTAATTTAAATATTTATTGAGTTATATAAATATTATTTGAGGTGTTTATTGTTAAATAAATATTTTATTGATGTGATGGTTGATGAATCTAAATGATTAGAGAATTTTCTAAATTAAATTAATTTATAATTTAGAGGTTTGTATTATAACATGAGGTGTTATGTGGTTGTGTTGATTTAATAATTTAGATGGTGTTAAATTATTAAATAAAGTTATAATGAAAATTATAATTTGGTGGTATTTGCTAAAATGCTATATTTAATTAAAATATAGTATGTGATTATAATTCTACACTAAGGTGTTTATTAAAATAAATTAAAAAGGATTTAAATTGGTTTTTGTCAAACAAGGCTTAAGTATTTTAATTCTTTAAAAATTTATATGGGTTGCCAAACAAGCCTTATGGCTTTTGAAATTTCTACCTTTGAAATTAAATAAAATAATTAAATAATAAATATAATATATATTTATAACTTAGGCGTTATAACTGATAATGTAATTAATATTAGTGTTAAGGGTTTATCAGTTTTTAAAATACACTTAAGGTTATTTGGCATAGCTATACGCATTCTAGCCTATTGAGTTGTGAGAGAGTTCAGAGAATTGTGAAACTTGAGAGAATTTGAGAGAGAACGTGAGCATATTCCAGTGATCATAGCAAGAATTACACGCTAATTGAAGGTATGTTCTATCACTCTGATATTATTTATGTTTATGAGTATCTCGTATGAGTTTTGCTATGCTCGTGAATTATATTTCTTCCGAATTGTGTTATATAACTAAAGTTATGGTGGTTATACATGCTTTCAATGTTAGAGTTTATGGTCGAACCTAACTCGTATGCTAGTTTCGCTTATAACAATGAGAAAATTTTGACAAAGTTGTTTGTTTATATGTGTTTTTCATATGTTCATGAAAGTATCAATTTTAATGGTCAGGTTGTATACAAAAGTATAAATTGAAACTTGTATTTGGTAGTTCATCGAGATACGAGCATAACGTAGTTTGAATGAGATGATTTGATCAAGTAATGAATTTACAGTGGTGATTTCTAGAATGAATATCAAAAATGGAGTTTTAGTATGAAAATATGTATTTTGAGAAATTAAAATAGTTTTAGTTGGTGTTAAATTGTTCTAATTGGTTGTAAATGTGAGCAATCATGTTTATGATAGTTGTATATTTATTTTACGTGTTGATAATACGGTTTATTAGGTGAAATTTGTGTTTGTTGGGCTAAAGCTCTGCCATCGCTTCATTCATTTTCCTCTCTGCGTCTGTCTGACACTTTAGCACAGTAATTGCCACGTGAGTTTAAAGTTTTGTATACGCAATTGCCATTACCATACCCTTGTTTGAGATTCTGACTCCTGCAGTTACTGCAGACTTGGGATAGCATCATAGTATGGCCTAAAATTATGTTAGTATGTTAAATGGGTAATTTTAAGGTTAACACAACATAGTGAATTGTGGTTAGTGAGTTCAAAGTTGCAAAAATGATTAGTAAGTCGAGAACGCGCTATGTGATAATTTAGTATACCTAATGAACATTAGATAAGTGTTGCGGGTTAAACACTTAGAGTTTCAAATGTGAATGGTAATGAACATGTTTTCAGATATTAGCATATCTAATAGATATTGTGGTTCTAAAAATATATGTAGGTGATCGTGAGTTTAATTTTATAGCTTACGCCAAGGCAAGTTTTCTAACTCTATACTTACATTGAGCAAGTTTCTAAACTTCTCTTTTACATTAAGCAAGCCTTTTATCCTTACATTTACATTGAGCTAGTTCTTACTTTAACATTTTGTTAAACAAACTATTGTATTCTTAATCATGATTTGAACAATCTAGCTATGACATTATTGTATTCAACCAAGTTTGAAGTCCAATACTTATTGATGCATTCTAACTTGTTTATTGTTGACAAAGTTTCATTATTGTTATTCGGATATTATGAATGTAGTTTTCTTGAATTCTAATTTCAAATGTCGAATCATTATAGTTCATTTACTTGACACAAGTCATTTTCATGATAAGTGAGCTTTATTTGCACTTCTTACTATTACTTAATGTTTATTCAATCGATTCATAGTCCTAGCTTAATTTTATTCAAGCAAGGTTTATTATTGTCACTCAATACTTATGCTTTGTAGTTGTTTCTAAGCATGAGATCAAGTATGAATAGCTTAAATTACACTTATTCATTGTTTCATATTATTATTGATCAATTGTTGTATTATCAAACACTATTGATTCAACTAGTCCTCTAGTTAATGTTCGTTAAACTTCAAATTACCCTTGAAAGCTTATCCAAACCAAACTTTCTTTGATGCGGACTTGTACTCTAAATACTGAGATGAACAACCCTATTATTATTAGGGGATAACTTACACGTAGCGTTAAATGTTTGTGCACAATACATGGTACGAAGGGTTGATCCCCTTAAGTACGAGGTCCTTATAGTCTTATGATCAAGTAAAGTTAGAGTTAAAAGATTACTTGCAAATCGTGGAAGTAGTTCATGGTCTTATGACCCTCGTTGATGTATATTCCATATTTTGGATTCTAGTCTCCGATTATCATTGTTAGAGTACTATTTAGTCTTGATGAGCCTATTATTGGCGCTTATTATTGTTATACTCTTGTTGATTCTCTATTATATCCAAATTGAGCAATTGTTTTGCTCACTCTTGCATATTTATAAATTCATCATAGCTAAAAGAGGAGAAGGTAGATGAACCTTCGACTAGCAAAGGAAAGGGAAAAATGTACAAGTGATGAAGACTTGTAATTTTGATTATGATTATGATATTCGACTTTTATTTGTTATGATAATCTTAGACTTTATCTTAACGATGTTATGTAACAACTTAATTTTGCTTTTGAATAATGTTTAATGGTTAGATAACCTGGGATGTTTTTGAACATAATGATGTAACCCTATTTATTATAGGAGGATTTTATGATTTAAATATTATTTTATTTGGGTAGATAGTATGAATGCTTGATTAGTGAGCACTAAATCTTATGGGAATGAAGTACCTAGATTTGGGGTGTCACATCATGTCATACTTGAGATCGATTACACCTTCCGAATTACATGGATATTTTTTACCCATGAGATAGCCATATCTTACTCCTTCCACCCAATGGAGTGCATTGATGCTATGTCTTTGTTGGTATTCTTGGCAGGGATCGGAGATCCATTTGACATTCTGCCATGTACAGGGCTTAGTTCACCCTAAAGCTTCATTACTCATGATGTTGGCATGGATTATCTCACTCTACCTAGTTTGAGGGGCATGACGACTTACCACCCACTGGCTGTGATGTCACAGTTTGACCAGGTTCAGGACTTCCATCCTTTTGAGGGGGCATTGAGTCGGTAATTTTCTTCGCTACTTGTCAACAAAGGACAGATCCAGATTGTATTCCTGTTGCGATCAACATGAGCTAGCTACATTTTCTGTTAGCCATCCGGGCTATTCGTCAAAGTATTCTGCATGGATGGAGACAGAGATAGCATCGGCTACGGTAGTATCCATAGTGTCGGAGATTGATTCTGATGATGGGGAGCCCATAAAGGACATTGATATTCCCACCGAGGAGGAGCTATTCACTGGATTGCCACCAGCTCTTGCATATTCTCCCAGTATGAAAAGTGCCACTTTGTGATCCAAAGATTCAAAGACAAAGATTTAGAGCGAGTCTTCATCCGATGACCTTTGAGAGATCGATCAGGGGGCCTTGATGTTGCCAAACTCTTGATGGGAGAGACGTCGCCTCTATTGGAGAGAGAGGAGGTTGTAGCTCATAGAGACACCGCTATTGCTGAGCGGGATGAGGCCAGATCATTTATAGATGCATTGATTATCAAGCGGGATGCTGCCATATCTGCCCGATATATAGCCGTTACAGATAGTACTACAATGAGATCCCTTACTACTGGCATGGTTACCGATATGAGTGCATATATTGATGAGCATCATGCCACCATGCAGTTGGCTGCATATCTATTAGCTCGTGTAGATACCCTTGGGCAGGAGCTTGCGGCGTTGCCTCCTTCTTCGGAGAGAGATGCCATGTTGGACTTGATAGTTCGTATATCCACGGGATTGTCGATAGGCTTGTATTTTCCTTCACGCAGACTAGCTTAGCCATTTTGTCATATCTGATTACATATCAGATATATAAAATAACATTATATATGGCGAGAAATATATTTTGATTCACTTCCCTTTTAGTTGTGCATTGCTACTTGCTTGATATATGCATGTTTTCTTCACTAGGTTGTGATCTTGATGTATTCTCAACTCATGCTTGATGGCTGGACATTGAGATGTCGCAGATCTTTCGTAATGGATCGCCGATCCGTGTATCCATACCTCTTTGGTGTCTTGGGACTTGTTTCTGTATGTAGACGTGGAGAGGAGTATGACTTTTCCTCTCAGAGATTCACTACACCACAGATGGTTATCGGTACTCCTATTGAAGAGGAGATCCCAAATAGTTCCATTGGTGTTCCTCTTCGAAGAATCAACCTCAACTTAGATGGTCGCCAACTCTCCCATTTATGGGGAGGCCAGGTAGTTCCATCCCTTTGGCTCCGGGCCGATGAAATGTGGTGGATTGAAGTTTGATCCCAAAGATTACTTGACAAGTATTTGTATTTTGTGTAGGGGGTTAGACCGAACCATAAATGGCTGCCTACGTACTCCTATTGAAGAGGAGATCAGGTCTGCGTAGTTTGAACCTGGTGTAAGAGGTTCAACGCTGTATGTGAAGGGGTAGAAAGTGTAGGAATGAGTTTTTGTAGAGAAGGGTGTAGAATTTTTTTTGTTGTTTTTGTTGTTTTGTTTTTATTGCGACCGGACCATATAAAATGGTTGCCTCACGTACTCCTGTGTATCGGGAGATCAGTCGACGAGATCGCCCCCATGTTCGTGACAATTTGTAGCCGAAAAAATTTGATCCCATGTTCGTGACAAATCTGCGGGAAAAAGTTTAATCACGTGTTCGTGACAAATTGCGGGAGTGAAAAGTCTTATCCGTAGTGAAATAAAACTGCGGGTATGAAAGGTTCAATCCCTTGTGGGATAACCTGAAAGGTTTGAAATGAAGTTGAGCGAAAGATCTGATGATCTGAAAACCAGGCTCCTGGCTTGAAGAGTGTATTTCCCTGATGGGGCAAATGGGTATTAAGAAAGGTTGTGTGTAGAAATGGTTAGAAAACCTGAAATGACTGGTGATCCGGTGATCCAATACCGGATGTTTGCTTGATGGTAACTTCTGGACATAGTACCATTTCACGGTGTCTGAGTTGATGAGCTGTGGAAATTCGTCGCCATCCATTTCCTGTAATCTGAGAGCACCTCCTGTCAATAACTCCATGAAAATAAACGAATCTTCCCAGTTTGGAGCGAATTTTCCCTTTGATTGATCTTCGGCTATCATCGACCTTTTTCAAAACAAAGTCATGTTGTTTAAACCGTCAGAAGTCGATTTTTCGCTGATATAATTGACCATGGAAGATAGCATCACTTCGCCATTCGTCTATTAGAGATAATTGGTGATACCTATCTTATAACCATTAGTCGTCATCCAGCTGTGCATCAATCAACACTCTGAGGGATTCCATTTCCACCTCTGTGGGGAGCACTGCTTCCATCCTATAGGTTAATGAGTAGGGGGTTGCCCTAGTGGAAGTACGCATTGAAGTTCTGTAGGCTAATAGAGTCAGAGGCAAGAGGTCAGGCCATCGTTTATGATTGGCAGACATCTTTTGCATGATCTTCTTGATGTTCTTATTAGCCGCTTTAACAACACCATTCATCTTTGGACGGTAGATGACAGAGTTGAGGTGTTCGATGTGGAATTTACTGCACAACTCCTCCATTATTTTGTTGTTTAGGTTCTTAGCGTTATTTGACACAATCACCTCTGGTTTTCCATATCGATAAATAACATTGTTTCTGATGAAAGCAATGATGACTTCTTTGGTAACCCTGGGGAATGAGGCTGCTTCTACCCATTTGGTGAAGTAGTCGATCATGGTGAAGATAAACCGATGCCCATTACTGGCTTTGGGCTCGATGGGCCCGATCACGTCCATTTCCCACATTGAGAAGGCCCAAGGTGAACTCATGTTGTGGAGCTCCCTCGGAGGCGTGGATAGCATTCCCATGAATTTGGCATCGATAGAATCTCTTGACGTGATCATCACAACAAATTTAAGCGAGAGTCAATAATGCCCCGTTTCTTGGATCTTTTAACAAGTAGAGGGCTGCCATGTGTGGGCCACATACTACACCATGGATTTCATCCATGAGCCTCTGAGCTTGGTCTTTGTCCAGACATCTGAAGATACCTGGTCTTGCATCTCAGGTAAAACTTCATAGTCAGTCGATGGATCCGCCTTCTCTCAGTTGGGCTCGCCTCAACGGTTGTAAATCCATCTCGCAAGTACTCCTTGATGTGCTGATACCAAGGGTGTTGGATGGGAGGTAGCTCATCCGATACTTCTCCAATGTAATTCCCATAAGTTGGAGCCTTTTGTAGGGTAAATGTGATGCTTGGTATGTTTTCCTTGTCAGGTATGTTGATCAAGGAGGCCAAAGTTGCTAGTGCATCCGTAAAATCATTCTTATTCTGAGGAATGTGGAGGAAGTTTATTTCTTCGAACTCTGCAGCCATCTGTAAAACTTGTCGATGATAAGGCAGCAAATGTAGTTCTTTGGTGTGATAGATTCTAGTGGATTGTCTGATGATCAATTCGGAATCTCCAAAGACAGTTAACCGCCCGATGCCCATTGATTGGGTAAGTTTTAGCCCCATGATACAGCCTTCGTACTCAGTTGTGTTGTTGGTGTTGACAAACTATAATTTGACAAATGACGGATGTCGTCCCCTGTCATCGGATACTAGAAGCTGCTCCATTCGTAACCTTCCATATTAACAACTCCATCAAAATACATTTTACATGATTGGTGTGTATCGTACTGATGGTGTTGTTGCACTGTCATTACCCTTTCATCGGGGAAGTATGTTTCCAAAGGTTTGAAATCCCTTGAAGGTGCAATGGTCAGTTGATCCGCAATTCCTTGACCCTTAATGGACTTTTGCGTCACGTAGTTGATGTCAAATTGTTGTAGAATCAACTGCCATTTGGAAAGCGAACAATTTAACATGGGTTTACTGAACACGTACTTGAGAGGATCCACGCGGGATATGAGATGGGTTGTGTGACCATGGAGGTAATGTTGTAACCTAATGGAAGCCTATGCTAAAGAACAACAAGTCTTCTCAATTAGAGTGTACTTGTGTTCACTGCTGCTGAATCTTTTGCTGAGGTAGTAGATAGATCGCTCTTGGCCTCTATCGTCCTTTTCTCCCAGCATGCAACTCATGGCATTGTCATTAATGGACAGTACATGAACAGGGAACACCATCCTCGGAGGTACCAAAATAGAGCGCGCCACCGGCTACTCTTTGATTGTAAGAAAGGCTTTTGACACTCAACGCTCCATTTCATTGAGGAATTCTTCTTTAACAATTTGAAGATAGGCTCACAAGTTCTTTCGTAAGTTGGGAAATAAACCTCATCGATGAAGTTCATCCTTCCCAAAAATCCCCAGTATTTCTTTCTCGTCTCGAGGAATGGGCATTTCGTGATGGCTCGAATTTTGGTGGGATCCACTTTCAATCCTCTCGTGGTGATTAGAAACCTAGCAACTTACGATTTAACGCCAAAGGCGCATTTCGGATTCAACTTCAAGTTGTACTTACGCAACCTGTTGAAGAGCTTTCTGAGATGTTCTAAGTGGTCTTCTTCTATTCGGGATTTGACAATAATGTCATCCACGTAGATCTCTATCTCTTTGTGCATTAAGTCGTGGAAAAGAGCCAGCATGGCCCGCTGGTAGGTTGCTCTGGCATTGATGAGGTCGAATGACAACCGTCTATAGCAAAAGGTTCCCCAAGGCGTGATGAATGCAGTTTTCTCACGATCCTCTTCAACAACCATAATTTGATGGTACCCCACAAAGCAGTCAGCAAAGGAGTACATGTCGTATTGAGCAGTATTATCAATGAGTATGTGGATAAATGGCACGGAAAAGCTATCTTTAAGGCAATCATTATTTAGATCCCGATAATCTAACCAAACTCGCACCTTTCCTCCCAGTTTAGGCACGAGGACTATGTTGGATAGCCATTCAAGGTATGTGGACACCATGATGAGGCCTGCTTGAAATTGTTTCATAATTTTTCTTTAACATTTAAACTCCACTCAGGTTTTAATTACCTAAACTTACTTTGACCGACTTTAATCCTTCTTTAATGGGAAGGCGATGGATGATTTATGTCCGTGGACAAATCCACCATGTCTTTGTGAGACCATGCAAACACATCCCGAAATTGGGTTAATAGCACAACCATGTCATTCCTTTGGTTTGGAGTGAGTGCAGCACTAATCTGGATTAACTTCGGGTTTTCTAAGGTTTCGAGGTTGAATGACACTACTACAAAAGCAAAGAAATGTACAATGCGAAAAAAAACGTTGTGATTTCAAATAAAAACGTCGTGGTTAAGAGTGTCATCTATTTGACACCCTTACACAACGTTTTTAAAACGTTGTAGTTAAGCACATTACACAACATTTTTTAAGAAAAAAACGTTGTAAATTTATTTTCCATAAATTAGAAAATGCTTAAAAACGTTATAAAAGGTATGATTCAACAATATTTTCTGGATAAAAATGTTATAGTTTAATATATCAGACAACGTTTAGGCACATTTACACAACATTTTTAAAATGTTGTAGATTAAAAAAAAAAAAAAAAGTTGTGGCTCACCTACATTACCAATGCACCTGCAATATGCTAATGCCTGAAAGATTAGCATAATGTAGCCTGAAAGATTAAAAGAGTTGTAACTTCAATCATTTATCAAAGATTCCAAGTAATCTAACCACACACAATTCTACAGTTTCGACAATCATTTTTATCTTCAAAGTATTACTGGACATTAGCAAATAGAGTAAAATTTCAAGAATTCCAGAAAAACAAATATACATAAATTGGGAGAAAGGTATAGAGCCTCTCTATTTTAAGTATTTGCATATAATGACAAGTTAGAAAGCTTCTATACTCTACAGTAACCCCTTATTTTGTTGGTAGAACATGAAAATAGTAAATGCAATGTTGCTTTTGCATTTTCTTCAAAACTGAATTGGTCAAATCAATCTTCACCTGAGCTTCTTTAAGTTCCTTCTCTTTCTGCTTATAAGCCTTCTCAATTTCATTTGCAGTTTCCTCTCTCTGGTAAATAATTCTTTGATCCTCGCATAGACTCACAAATGCTACTGATTCAAAACAAAGTTTGTTAGTATATAAATAGCAATAGCATCGAAATTAATGGTATATCCCTAACATAAGCTATAGACAAGTCTAACTATGAACTCATAAAAGTTCACAGTTCACAATGAGGCAAAAGTGAACCAATCTATTACACAAACATCCTGCAAAGAACTGTTCTTTGCTTGAACTAGTGTAGCAAGTCATGCTGGACTCTCAATCTGAAAGTCAACAACTGCAGGAAGAGCAGCAGAGGACATCAAGCAATAATGAACTGGAGATAAGAGTATGATGCACATTAAATAAGTCTAATACAAGTGAGAAACTGTTTATCATTACAGATTTCCCAGTCAAACGCATCCAAAGAACTGTTCCAAGGATGGAGAGCTCAGAATGTTCGAGGCAGTTCGTTCAGGCTTCATTGATGAAATGTGAAGTTGATATCTTATAAACCTCTATAACCAATAAAAAGTAAAAGCCAAAAGTTAGATGCAATGCTGCAATAAGAGATGTACTTGATATCTAATTCATTATGCTTACTATTTTCTTTCTTATATTTCCAGTTCATTTAGATAAGGGTGTAGCTAAATTATCATATTCAGTAAATGATTGGAGAGACCAATGTTACCAAATAGAAGAACTAGGAATATATCAATCTGGCTCTAGCTGTCGAACAAAAGATGTTCTCCCATTCTGTAAGCTACAAAAGAGAACCTCCAGGTTCATATCATGTGAATTAAGACTGGATAAAAATATAACACTATGTAACATATAATCGACACTATGTACCAATCTGACTGATTGAAAAGTTAAAAAACAGATAAAGAGAACATATAGTAGAAACTGAAAAAGTTCTCCCGAGTTTTCCTTCACTACTGTAGTCTCGACACAGAGAGATGGGTGAAAGTTATGTTAGCTGTAAAAAATAATATTGGTATATGCGCTTGCAGAATTTCTCTCAACAGAGGTATCATGTTGATGGATGTATTATCTTTTTGATAGGAAAGTAGTCTGCAAGATCAAATTTATGACACATACATGCATACCGGGAAAAAGAGAGAGATAGAACCCTGAACAAAAATCGCAGGCATAGGGCAAGAGAGTTGTGTTGGCATGTAAAGCTTCTTGTAGTTGGGGCTTGTTAAGGTACATATATTCTCTCTCACTGAGGCATGGATCACCAACAGCTGTTCTCCTAGCAAACTATTAAATAAATTTACACCGAATCACTCAAAAAGGATCATACGTGTGTGTGTGTGTGTGTGTATATATGTATATATATATATATATATATATATATATATATATATATATATTTTTCACTTACCTTTGCATGCAAATCACCAAGAAATCTATATGAAATAGACTGCTCAATTGCACTCAGAGATTGGCAAATTGGCATGAGCAAGTCCCCTGTATCAGTATAACTACCTACCTCATCTCCCAGTTCTTTAAACACTTCAGCACAAGCCTTAGACAAATTATGATTTATCTGCTGCAGAATATACTTTGAATCATTGCATACTGCTTTTTTTAGCATAAGCATCTCATCAGAAATCACCCCACTTAAATCAATGTTGCATAGATGTTGACTGGCTCATTGACATATATACATGTGACATAGTACCAATGAGACAAGTCAGTTAATAGTAGTAAATGATGATCAATTGACATATGCATGTGACATAGTACCAATTGACATTGACACACTAGTATGGAATAGATATAACTTCATACATAAATAAAAAAATTTATCCATATGTTTTAATTATTTGCATACCTGAGGATCTGATCGAAGAATTGTTTGCAGGAGAAACAAATAATCAGGTGTATATCCAACCTGTATCAAATATATTACAGCATTGTGGACGATACCTTGAACCAAAGACTGTGACTGGCTTCTCACCGAAAAGAAGGCTATTCTCATCCTTAACTTTTAGTTCATGATGCTTCCAGGGACCGTGGACACTGTCATACTTGAACATGTATGTCTGAAATAAACAATAAAAATTAGTTAATCTAAAGTACCAAACAAACAGCAAACCAAAATTGAAATAAACCAACATAGCCAATGATCAACACTAATTGGCTTTATACCCACTAATAATTTTAAAATTGTACTAAATCGACTAGGATATTGCCAGAGCTGATTCTCTTATACTACCTCTAATCCCAAATTTATAGTTCCCATTAAACACCACACTATTAAATATTAAAGTGTGGGACATGATCAGATCTAGAATGTACTCCATATAGCTCAGCAGAGTATATAAACGACTCATTAAAATTGGTTGTACATATCATTCATGTATAATCTATCAATTCCAAATTCTCTATGGATGCAACCTCAGTTAAAATCCTAAAATCTTGAGAGGAAAAAGCTATAAAAGTTAAATTAGCCAACTAGAACTTCCAGGTTAGTAAGATCTAGTGAAAATTCAAATAAATTCATTCAAAAAGAACCATGACGTACAAGCAATTGGAATGAAAAGTTGAATGCATACCATGTAATCAGTTGTAATGGTGGGATTGTTAACAACAACGAGCTCAACATCGTCACTTTGCAAAGCCACTCTGGCCACCAGTCGACCAATTCTTCCAAATCCTTTACATCATATTTCCATTATCAAAACAAAAACCTAAGTAAAATAAGTAAATTCCAGTTAAAAATGAATAAACAATGATAGGAGACTAGATCTAATATCGTTGATTCCGATCTTGATCTTGGCTGAACCCATATAGAAAACAAAAAACACATACAAATCAGATGATTACAAGGAGAAAAACATATGAAAACTTTCATAATAAAAGAACGAAAGTAACAGTAAGATCATACCCATGGATCTGAAGATAATACTGAAAGACTGGAGAGAGAGAAAAGTAGTATAGAGAGACGGAGCAAAGTAGTATAGAAAAGTAGAGGGACAGTGAAGGTGGAAGAGAGGGACGACGACGGGGAAGAGAGGCCACGACGCCGGCGATATCCATGCTGGCGACGACGAGGAAGAAAGCAACAAAATCGAGATTTCAGATCTGGCCTGGAGACCAGGAGTGAGCTAGGGCAAAATAGGAAAAAAAATACTGATAAGAGTGATAGTTATTATTTAAGTTTTCACTTACGCGAGATTTTTTTAAGCTCCGTGTTTTTTTAGATAGATAACGTTTTTTTAAAAAAAAATATTATCTAATTAAAATTAAAAAATATTCTTTTAAATAAATAATATTTTTTCATATATATTTACAATATTTTATTAAAAAACGTTGTGAAAAAAAATACCACAATATTTTTTATAAAAACATTATGGTTTAAGTGTTGTCTGTTTACTACTTTGTACTAGTGTGAGATGGTTTGATCAAGATTTAATTTGGGTTTATCCTCTACCCATTCCTTGATTTCCTGAGGTATCTAAGTGTCCTTTTGTATTTCCAACAAGTCTGAGTTCAACTTTTTATCAAAGTTATAATCCTTGTTGAGAAAAGGTACCTCATCAGCAAGTATAGGCACATCTAAGTTCAGAGTCCTAAAATAAAATATGTTTTCACTTAATATATGAAACTGTTTAATCATACAAAGTATTAGCATGTACTGACAAAATAACTGCTAATACTGTACAATAAAGTAAGTAGTTAAAATTATCTACAGGGCAAATGGAGTTTCTGCCCTTTTTACCCTTGTCGACAAATTCAAGGAGTGCTGCTCCAATTGCTAAGGGTGAACTCCTGATGGACGACAATGATGAAGTGGCTATCATCGTCCTCCTTTTCCCGAATAGTGACCATAATGTCAGGACAATCATCGTCTGGAGTGTATCTATTTGTGTGCTCATCATGTAAAAGGATGCGTGTATGTGAGACAAACTACTGGCGATGTCTTGTTTACGCCTCCGTTCCTTTTCTTCCACTTCGGATCGTGAATCAAGACCTCTTTTCCTTTGGCCGTTTAGATCGGTTTGGGAAATAATATAGCCATTATACGTATGCAGCACCTTTATCGGAGACCGTATGCCGTGGATCTGTAGGAGGAGATAATCGTCGTATGGTCAAGATGAAGGGATCTGCTTTGTGCTTGTGAGGATTCTCCTATGATCGAGCTAGCGAATAGCCTAATCCAAATTTTCCTATTCGACTAGGAACTTGAATTGGGCGCTTAATGCCTCGATGATCTTTGCCCAACCCTTGTCTGTGTTGATAACCTAATGACATCATCTCTCGAGTGGTCGACATTACCTCGGCAAAATCTTAGGTGTGAGAGGTGGTGCCCCAATGGGATGGTAATGAGTGTTCCTTATCTCCGTGGCATGAAAATTGACCACTCTCGACTTCTAAGATTGAAGTCGATGATGGTATGTCACCTTGTTTAGGACATTCCGCTTAATATTAATAATGATTAGGCTATTGTTGATAATATACTTGATTTCTTTGATGAAGGGGTGGAAGGGACGGCTCCAACCATATGAATCCACAGCCTTCCTAAGAGCATATTGTATCCTCGTGGCGATTTTGAGCACACGAAAAGGATACAACAGATGAAAGTATGTGGACCAATCTCTACAGATAACTCAATTTCCCCAACAATATTTCGCTGAGACCCATCAAAAGCTTTGATAACTGCATGGCTGCTTTTGATCCTCTTGTGATTAATGTTCATCTTCTCCAAGGTGGCATAAGGGCAGATATTCAAGGATGATCCACCATCTATCAAAACTCCTCCCACCATGTATCTAGAGGATATAACCTGTGAGACCCCAAATTTTATGAATAAAGATTTAAATTTCTCGAAATATTTTTTGTAATATTATGGTGTGAATTTGATATAATGTTATAGTTGTGGGTAATATTTATAAATTTTGCAAAGTAAGCAAGTGGTTATATAATATTTGATTGGTCGGAGAATATTCTTTTTGTCGGGGAATATCCGTACGATGACACAATCATTGGTGGACCCCACAACGGAAGTATTGTCGTAGTTAGAAAATGACAGAATTATCATTTTATAAAAATAACGACGAAAGTGTTACCGTTAAAACTGTTGAACTACCCTTAGTAAAAGTACATGCGATGTCTGGCGTGGTTCGCATAAGAGTAACAATTATATTGATTATTGATGCTTACGTAAGAAGTCACTCAGCTTATACTCAATTATTGCTACGATGAATTGATGCATCATATCTCTCATATTATAGATTCGATTATTGTCACAAAGATCATCCGCATAATATTTTATATATTATTAAATCAATAATTGAGATGACAAAGTTATTCGTATTATTAAATTGCAATATTTACAATGTCTGAAGTTCACATCGAGGAGAGGTTCGTCATCTAATCAATTGCTACCAATAAGGAGAAATCCTTATCGAAAAGCCCCTTTTTCTCGGGAACGACCTAGTTGTTAAATATTGTGAATTATAATATTAATGATGAATAAGTTCGTGTTGATTAAAGATGAAATTGATAGTTCCATTGTGTTGGAATTATTAGCGTTAGTGGAAATCGACATTTATTTCGATAATAATTAATGTCTAGAGGTTATATTGATCAATCGGGTAATTCACCGAATAAATGAGCAATTAATTGCTATTAATTCACATGATTATAAATATTTGTTCACATGTGTGTACTATTGATTCACATTCATTTACTATTAGGGGAGTTGGTGCAAGATTGATAATACTTGCATGACTAAGTTAAAAATGGAGGTATAGATGGAGGTACTATACTGTAATTCGTATTTTCACATGTTTAGAACTATTGTTTCACATGATTTACTATTGATTCACATGATTTACTATTAGGGGAGGTAGTGCAAGTTTGATAGTACTTGCAGGACAAAATTAAAAATGAAAGAAAAGTCAAGGTATTGTCTCAGTAATATTTCGAGCCCCAAAACGCAAGATTATCGAAACTATATTTTCCTATAAATAAAGCTCATTTCTTCATTATTTTCACCAATTCACTAAAGCAATAGAGCAATTATTATAGAGAGAAATTATAGAGAGAAAGAAGAAGAGAAGTCTACTACCTCACTATTCTAGTATCTAGTTTCTTCATGAGAGAGCTATTATTATTCCATTCCTTATTATTATGTTGATTAACTTGCCTATGTGAAGTAATCGCATCCATGGTGAAATTCTTCTATTATTCCATTCTTTATTATTCTATTTGAATAACTTGTCGTGCGGTATATCGCATGCCTGGTGATTTCTGTTGTTATTCCGTTCTTTATTATTTTGTTGGAATATCCTGTCTGTGCGGTTTACGCATGACCTGTTTCCATTCTTTATTATTCTGTTGGAATATCCCGTTCAGCGGCTTACGCACGACACAGTTGTTAGGTTTGTAATATTCAAGAACGCAATCAAATTGCAAAAATAAGCTTAAGCGAGATAAAATCGAGTTTTAAAATTTTACAAACCATATACCCGATCACCCTTTATGCACAATTATTAATTAAACGAAAAGATATGAAGAACAAAATCATACCCTTGAAGATTCGAGCTTCCTCGTGTACAAGTTCACCTCCAATCCTTTTCACGCTCAACTTAAATCCACCGGGTTTGGTTCCTTCCTTTGATCAACGTTAGCCACCCAAATGTTTGGCCTCTGAGGTGATCCACCAAGGAAGAAAAAATTCAAGAAAATGGGTGGTTGGCTAAACCCTAGTTTTTCTATCTCTATAGAAAAGGCGTATTTCTCAACAAATTGGAATTATTACGTAGTTGTAAAAGTCAACAACCACCACCCATAATAAGACTCTCAGATTTATAGATGTGGGCAACCCACCTTAACAATTAAGGAATTGGGTTTTATTTAATTAATTAAATTCTTTTAATTAATTAAGCTCCTAATCTTATTAGGGATAATTAATTAAACTCCTTTAACTAATTATCCTTCCTAATCCAATTAGGAATAAATGAGAGTACTTATATTAAATTAATTCCTAAACTCTTTAAAAATTAAAATAATAATAATTGTAATAATATTAATAAGACTCCTCTTATTAATTTATATTTAATATTTCTAAAATATTAAATAATAAATATTAAGCTATTTAATTTATTCTATCACCATAGATTAAATTAAATATACATAACATATTATTACGATTATGCCATTAACTTCTTAAATAATTATTCTTCCTTTTATGGTGTGACCCTTTAGGTTCTCCATATTAAACCTAATAGAATAAATCAATTAGAACAATTCTAATCTTATTTAAATAAATAAATTAAACAATTAATTTATTTAAATAAATAATATTTATTCTACAATAGGGATAAGCCTCCTAGCGATCAACGACTTTCCGGATAATATAGATTTCAACATTAATCATAAAAGAACCTTTGAGTAAATAGTTACCGACAATTCAATCCTTCCACCATACAATGTCCCAATTAAATATAAGACATGGAATTACTTTGTCAAGTCTTATTTTATTTAATTATATGTATTTCGACTCTTAAATGCACAACTCCAATAATGCAAATTAGAAACTCCTTTCTAATTTCATTCTGCTTCGCCAAGGACTACTTTGGGTTGTCATTTATCGAATCACATAGACATTTCTCTTTTTTTAATAGTAGTGGTAGATTCTTTATCGATCATACATTATCTCCATGTACAACTTATTATACCCAAGCATACCCTTTGATATACCCTAAGGGTCTTAAGGAATAAGTCAAAGTATAACTCATCATACACAAGATACTATGATGATCTCAAGTCCAAGGATCACTTGACTACTATCACTACAGAATTCCTATCGACAAGCAAGTAAAACTCCATTAAGTATTCCTTAGCGAGCCACGCTCAAAGAACTTATTCTCTAATAAGCACCTACATACTTGCTTTAGTGTCTCCACACAAATGATCATGAGATCAATCTTCCTCATCCAACGAGCAAGCAAGAATATATGTACCAATCTATCCTGGATTCACTAATCCCCAATTTAGTAATCCAACGATTGGGAACTATTTTAGTTTTAAGCTTTCAAAGAATTTAGATCTCATTAGAATGATCATCATCATTATTCTAAAAGCATTGCTTATAACTATGGGTTTATCACATATTATAAAACAGCATCATGTAGATAATTAAAAGCCTTTAATAAATAAATACTTTTTATTAATAAATGAATAAGATTGTTACAAAGTATATGCTTTATCATCAAACACGATTGGCTTGTGTGCATACTACTTTCAATCTCCCACTTTCACTAAAGCCAATCGTCATGGTATCTAATACTCTTCTTCTAAGTGACGATTATCCTGCATTGTTGGATAAGCTTTAGTTAATGGATATGTAATGTTGTTCATGAGAGTCCACTATCTCTATAGTGATTTCCCATCTTTCAATGATTCTTATAATCAAATGAAAGTGCCACAACACATGTTTAGATCCAAGATGAGACTTAGAACTATTCCTAGTTCTCAGAATGAACTTTTAATCCAAACAATCAACTTGCAGCCTTCATTTATAGCTATATACTTTGTCTTTATCACCAAACCAAAGAACTCTTTCATTGCTTTGGAACCTTTCCAATTCATCGCACCACTGCTCAAGATAACGCTTTACCTTAAAGTGGATTTTACATCATCTTGGTCTGCTTGAAAACTTGAGTCTCATAAGCCCTCTAGTTTTAATTTAGACCCACCATGAATATGATCACATCCTTAGTGCCTGTTAAGCACTTTAAGATGTTTTTCACCGACTCATAGTGAACTTCTCCATAATATGACCGACAACATCGTCTCTCGTACATTTCATTGCATACATGATTGTCACTCATGCGACCTCTCTTTTCGTGAGTCTGTGGGGACTATTAAGAGATACACTCCATAGCTCATCGACATGAGAGACATCTCTTGAGTTTGTCATGCTAAACGACTTTAGCATCAAATGACTATATCGTTCCTTGGGTTAAGTCGAGCATCCTCTTGTATCTATCTATATAGATTTCATCCCCAATTAAGATACTCTTCCCAAACCATTCATGGAGGAATGTTTAGACAACTTTATCATTACTGATTGTAGCATTAGTATGTCATTCCTTATCCGTAGTATATCAACATATAATATTAGGAATGTCACGGCGCTCCCCATCGTCCCTTTTGTACACACTAGGTTCATTCTTGTTTTTGATAAAATCAAACTCTTTTGATTGTCTCATCAAAACGAATGTTCCATTTTTGAGAAGCTTGCTTCAATTCATTTCTCTGAGTGTTTACAACTCTTACCTCATCGTGTGTAATCGGATCATCATCTTCTATGATCGTGCATCATCATCATCATCATCTATGATGAATCCATACCTCCTCTAGGTATCTTCAATACTATTCCAGATTTACATTCTTCGGTTTGTGGTACAATAGGCTATCTACAGTTTCCTCTTATTTGACTTATAGTATTTTGTGGTTCTTGAACTCTTCAATATCTATTATCCTCCCACTAGCCCCTTCAATAATAAACACATTTATCTTATAAAGGCGTGTATTTCGCAACAAACACCTTTTGCTAAGTAGGATTATAGAACATATACCCTAAACTTACTTTAGGATGTCCCACAAATCAGTACTTGTCAAATCTTGTCCCAAGCTTATCCTTTGAAACCTTTTCACATAAGTTGACAACCCCTTATCTTAACATACTTAAGATTAGGAATCCTCCCTGTCCATAACTTTTATGGAGTCTTGGGGCCGGATTTTGAGGTTACCATTTTCGTAGATATGCTGACCATTTCTGTGACATGATCCTGAAGGATACTTTGGAATGCTCAGAAAATTATTATGGACCGTACCATGTCCAACAAGGTACAATTTTTCCTTTTAGATACATTAATCAATTATTGTGTATCAAGAGGTGTCCATTGTGAGAAAACCATTTGAGATGATCTAAAAACTTATTGCACAAGTATTTATTCCTTGATTTAATCAAAGAATCTTAATACTTTTGCCAATTTGTTTCACTTCTCAATTCTTTGAACCTTTCAAATAATTCACAATTGTATTTCAAAAAAATACACACATTCAACTCTTTGAATGATCATCTCCTTTTCTTGTACTAGTTTCTTCAATTTGCAAAATTATTTTTCACGTAAGCCAAGTATACAAAATCAATTAAGTAATATTCCTGCTTCTATACAAAACATTATTATTATAAATAGAACAACAATTGTTCTTAAATATAATACCAAAGATTTTATTGTCCAACAATAAAATAGAAATAATATTTCCAACGAGAATTGGAATACAATAACAACTTATTGACTTAATAGATTTTCCCATAGGCATTGCTAAACTATAAGTTTCTATGGCTAATGTAGCAACCTTTGTTACATTTCCCGCATAGATTACTTATATTTGTTTAGCTTTCTACTGCTTTTGGTCCTTTCATAAATCTATATTTATGATAACCAAAGTTGGTATCCAATACCCAAGTAGAACCTCGACTTAAAGAAAATTTTATTTTAAATCATGAACAAATTTGTATTTATAACCGAAACTTCACTAAGCTTCTTTGGTTAGCCTCTGCAAGATACTTCTCGCAGCTTTCTTTCCAAAGTCCAAAGCTTATTGCGTTGAAGCAAACTCCTTTGCTATCCGTGACGCTTTTGTTCTTATTATCCTTTGATTACGCCTTTCGCTTTACCTTCTTTGAATCGTTCTTCTTTTCGGAAGATCTTTTGCCCCTACCAAGAAGACTTGATCTTTCTTGGTTGAAAGTGACTCTCAACATTTTTCAATATGTTAAGCAAATCAATGAGGTCGATATCTAGCTTGTTCATATGAAAAAATTCACAACAATTGTGAAAGGAGTCCGGAGTGAGTGCAAGATCAAATCTTGGCTCAACTCTCCATCCATGACAAAACCAGGTTATCCTAATCGATCAATCAAATTGATTATGTTAAGAAATTTTTATCGTATTATAGTGCCATTGGCCATTCTAGATCGAATGGCTCCTTAGATATCTCGATATCTATCGGTCCCCATTTCCTCACCATCAACTACTTGATGTGCGGGAATATAGTAGGAGCATCCATAGTTTCATCTTGTTGACGTTGAAGCTCGTTACTCATGGATGTGAGCATGATGCATTGAGCTAATCAGCATCATCTTGCCACTTTCTAAAAGTAGCAATCTCTTCCTCGAGAGGCATTATCTCGCAACCATTGCGGGGATAGGCATATTAAGGACATAAGATAACTTTTCAAATTGTGAGAACTTTTCTCAAATTCCTTAACCAATCCGCTTAATTTGGCCCGTTAATTTAGCATCTAATATGCTTCGCAAAGATAGTAATTTTAGACATTGTAAAATTCTTTAAATGAATTTGTAATTAACAACATTTTAACATACATTCTTTTATTAATTACCAAAATAAATTAGGTCTTGTTTTAAATTGGTATCTTCCACTATTTTCTTTAAACTATATTACCCTCACTTATATAGTTCGGCAAAAAATCTAATTAAAGATTTGCTAGTGAGAATAAGGATCCCATTTCAAATGTATATAGCCTTGTGGTGACACAACAAACTATATATAAATAAATAGGTAGACAACTTTTGTCAATTACATCAATTATGCAACTCCTTTTCTTTTGTCTCTTAGATTATTTTGATCAAGTGGTGGCACATCCGAATCAAAATTATCCAAGTTAAGTCTGACCTAGCACTCCATATATTCAAAAAAGAAAAATATCATCCTTGTGGTGACACAACAAAACAATATTGTTCAATTTTCTTTATAAGCATCAAATGTGATAAATTAACATCTTAAATACTTAATACTTGCCTTGTGGTGACACAACAAACTCATATTAAATATTTAATACTCTATTAATTTTATCATGCTTAGAAGGCGACGCTCGATATTCTAAATATCTTTGAACGCTTAGGACTTAATATAAAAATTGAGGGGTTTGTTATTAATTTGTCTCATCTTGTTTAGCGCATGCACATATATATATATAAAATACGCCATCATATTAATTAACATGCTAAGCATGTTTGCATAATATATAATATATATAGTATAAGCATGCACATATAGAATACTATATTCTACCCGGATTGATTATGGACTTTTATTCTAGTTTGGTTCACTAGAGCCACCAAGTGAACCAAAAAGGTCAAGCCCTAGGGGTGCAAGAATTAATATTTAAACATAACAATTACATTTAAACCCGGGATCCATTACAAACGGGTCTTCACGCGCTCCTTGCTCCTTTGATCTCTAATTCTTCAAAATTAATTCTAAATATTCCTATTACAAAACTATTTTAAAATAAGTAGAAGCCTTCGATCAAAAAATAAGGGGAAGTACATAGGAGGAGATAGAATTTACATTAAGAAAAATTAGAGAAGACGAGGTACGCAGAATTCATTTAATAAAAAACCCATACATTCATGCATCCAACTAAAATAAAATCCAATCGCATTGGTCAATAGTCCATAATCAATCCCATTTATTATCATACACATCACCATATGTATCAATAAATAACATTCATCTTATGAATAATAAACATTTAATATATATATTGATATCATTTAATGGGCAAATTTAGTTAGTATAAAATCTATTTTTGAATCAAAATAAACTCCTTTATTTTAATCCAAATTTAAATCAAAATAAAACTATTTTATTTTAATTTATCTAATTTTGAATAAAATAAATTATTTTATTTTAATCAAAATCTTTAATCAAAATAAACTCCTTTATTTTAATTAATTATGGAATCCAATTCCATGTAAAAAAAAACTTTTATTAAAGGAAACACGGATATTCTTTCCTATTCACAAATAAACTCCTTTATTTTGAATAATATGAAATCTTATTTCATATATAAATAAACTCCTTTATTTAAGGAAAGACTGATTCTTTTTCCTATTCACAAATAAACTCCTTTATTTTAAGGAAACATGGAATCCAATTTCAACTCCAATTAGTTATCATGGAATCCAATTCCAACTCTAATTAGTTAAGATGAAATTTAATTTTAAAATTAAAATAAACTATTTATTTTAATTATAAAATTAATAAAATATATATTACATATACATAATATATATATTTTGGTAATATATTATATATATAATACATATTAATATTACCGAACCAATTGTTCACTTTGTATAACACATTATATTTATAGCATTCACGTGGAATTCCCTTAAAATTGGCGCATGTTAAGTAATATATATATAACTATTATATATATACTATATTTAACCAATTGAACTATATCCATGTAATTTAGAAGCTTCATGAATTCTTATAAAACGTGGCAAATAATCAACTTACAAAAAAAAAAAATGGCCAAATTTATATATATAATATCTAATCCAAGCCTGCACCCTTTTTAAGAGTCACGTGGATCTAGGGACTTATAATATATATATAATTCCTTGTTAATCTGGTTATTATATATATATATATATATATATATATATAATAGGAAACGGATTTCGCCAATTTGTTATATGCTTTTCGTTTTTTTTTATTTTAAATTTTATACAATAAAATTATGCCCAATTAAATTGTTCTAAACACATATCAATATACATATCAAATCTGAACAATTAATAATTTGCATAAAGGTTTGGCTCTGATGCCACTGTTAGGTTTGTAATATTCAAGAACGCAATCAAATTGCAAAAATAAGCGGAAGCGAGATAAAATCAGAGTTTTAAAATTTTACAAACCATATACCCGGATCACCCTTTACGCACAATTATTAATTAAACGAAAAGATATGAAGAACAAGAATCATACCCTTGAAGATTCGAGCTTCCTCGTACAAGTTCACCTCCA